>RPOG01001431.1:0-151226 GCA_008086565.1 Thalassoma bifasciatum | reverse complement strand
CACGAGGGAGTAAATGGAATGGTTGTGAGTGTGTGACGGGAACAGAAAGAGGGGAAATTCATTCTGCAGAGAGCAGGACGGCTGCAGATATGAAGGAGAGGAGATACCTCAATCCACAGAGCCGAGCCCGCTCAGTCTGCTGCTTTTCTCTCCTCATGCAGAGAGAATCAGTGACAAACATGCAAACAAACACGCTCACACTCACAGCGGGGGGTACATTTGAATGACACTGTGAGCGCTGGTGGGAAATCACGCCGTCACACAGGTAAATCCACTCCGACGCGTTGTGTGTGTCAACCACACTTGAGTGGAAATTCAGTCAGAGCAACAAAAGACAGATCATCAACGCTCCTTTGGGGGAAATCTGTCCTGAATTCTTTTTATATGTGTGAGCCGTCAGAGTAAATACACTCTGAGGAGCATGTGTATAAACTTGGTGACAGAAATGAATCTCAGTGTTCATAATGATACCTTTACTCACGGATCGGTTTTTCAGCTTTTAAAAGGAGCCCATTGATTGAAGACTTTCAGATCATCATGAAATACTTATCTGACGAGGAGATTTTGATGCATTCAGGGGACTTCTTCTGTGTTTAAACAGCTGTTGTAAACTGGATATCCACTGACAGGTTCAGCTGCAGGTCTCCAGTTTACAGGGTCGCTCTTTAAACTGGAACACCGGGTGATAGAGACACATTCACACTGTCAGGCTCAAAGAAGAAACATTGTTTTTGAGAAACTAAACCAAGACTATTACAACTGAAGGTCACCCCTGACAGTTCCTGTATCTGGAAAATACTACCCCAGCTTTTAAGCACCTTGATCGTCTAAACATGCAGATCATCTTGCTCCAAAACTTTCTGTTCATAAGGTTCAATGACAAACTTTCAGACCGCTTCTCCAAGAAGGATTTTGTTCATTGAACTCAAAACTTATCAGCACTGAAGAGCCCTCTTTAGCCAAAAGCACGCTAAATTTTCCTCTTTGGGGCTACAAACCATGTAAAATGTCCTCTTGGGAGCCAAAATAAGCTAAATTGTTCTCCAAGGAGCCAAAAAGTCTTGAGGGCAAAACCAGGTTAAATTGCTCTCTAAGGTGCAAAAATAAGCTCTTAAGTCTTGGGAGCCAAAACAAGCTAAATTGTTCTCAAAGGAGCCAGAATAAGCTCTTGAGTGTCTTTTTGGGAGTTAGAACAAGCTAAAGTGCACTTTTGGGAGTTAAAACAAAGTGTAAAAGTGTTCTCTTGGGAGCGAAAACACACTAGTGCCCTCCTCAGAGTCAAAAGATGCACGCTAAAGTGTTTTTTTGGGAGCCAAAATACACACATTAATGTCCTCTTGGGAGCCAAAACAAGTACTTAAATGAGGCTTTGGGCAGCAAAACTGACTGAAATGCCCTCTTTGGAGCCAGAAAGTGTCCACTTGGGAGTCAAAATAAGCCAAATTGTTCTCCAAGGAGCCAAAATAAGCTCTTAACTGTCCTCTTGGAAGCCAAAACCAGCTAAAGTGCCCTCTTGGGAGTTAACAAATGGGGAAAAAGTGTTTTCTTGGGAGCCACAACACACTAGTGCCCTCTTCAGTGCCAAAAGATGCACACTGAAGTGTTTTCTTGGGAGCCAAAACAAGTAATTAAATGAGGCTTTAGGTAGCCAAAACTGACTTTAATGCCCTCTTTGGAGCCAGAAAGCTACCATTTAGGAGCCAGAACTTGTTTAAGTGCTTTTGCAAGAGCCAACAACACGATTAAGTGCCCTTTTGGGAGCCAAAATACACACTTAGATGCCCTATTGGGAGTCAAAACAAGTGCTAAAGTGCGCTTAAGACCCATAATGCACAATCAGGTGGGCAAAACGCATGCTGATGTGACGTAATGGGAGCCAAAATGCACGCTAAAGTGTCCTCTTTTGAGGCCAGAATGCGCTGAAGGGAGTTTCCTTTTTCTTTATCCTGGCCCTTCAGCCCTTCAAAAAGTCTGTGTACACCACTGTAGCTTATACAACCCAACTGTAAAATATGTGAACTATCCCTTCAAGCATGAAAGAGTCTGGCTCTGAGTCTGGCTCTGATTCCTCCAGGCTGAGTCGTGGTGGAGCAGGATAAAAGAGATGTTTTGGCACCGTGTGAAGCTGTGATAATGTGATGGTTGGGGAGTCGTGGTGGGAGTGAGAGGCGGGGTTTGCTGGACAGTTTGGTTTGTAAACATAACGGCACAACAAACACAAATCAATGTCACAATCACGCCATCGCTGCAGAGTCTGCCTGTCGATGCACGGTGAATCTTTGATCTCATCAGAGTGTGTTTACATGCCTCCACTCTCTGCCTATAAAAGGAGACCCACAGATTAATTATATCATTACACGCCGTGTCCTGTAAGGCTGGTGATTTCTGGGTGTGGGCCATGTGTGCGTCCCAGCTCAGCACTGGAGGCTTGGGCGTCTTTATTACCGCACTGTGAGCGGCGTGTGGACCATCCGTCATTCTCTGATCTCACCCTCTCACTCTCTCTCTCTCTCTCTCACAGATCGTAGCTGCTATCTTGGCCATAGCAGGAATCGTAATGATGACCTACGCTGATGGATTCCACAGCCACTCAGTCATCGGTATCACCTTGGTTGTGGCCTCTGCGTCGATGTCAGCGCTTTACAAGGTATTTGTTCGCAACTGATATCCTTGAATGTCTTATCTCTCTCTCTGCATACTTCCATCTTCTTATTCTTTTGTTATGAGTGAGACAGATCATGAATTCAAAGACCCTTAGAGGCAAATTTACAAACTTTTCACTGTATGCAATGAAAAAAAAATAAGCAAGAACAATTGAAATAGCTCAACTAAAAAAAAAGCCACTTTTAATGGGGATAGCAATCTTAAAATTGCTTAACCCTTTCATGATGTGCATCTGTAGTACTTAGTAGGGCACCCTTTTATTGTCTTGACCTGCTGTAAGCATCATGCATAAACATACATTAGCCTCTTGCTACAGTGGCATATTGCATTTACTTGTAAATAAAAATAATTCTCCTGTTTTTATGAGATACTGTCTCATAGAATTTATTTATTTGCAGAATGCTTTTTTTTCTGAAACCAAAAAATGCATTTTTTACCAAAATCAGAATGAACAAATTCCATGATATCTTGAAAAAATTGAGATTGTTCATTTAGAAAAAGAAGGGTTTTTTTTGTCAAGTGACTGCAATACGCCACCGTGCTTGCAACATTACTCCAACAAATATTCTTGGAAGCACGTGTAACAACCACCTTCCGAAATCTCACCAGAGTTTTTTTTCAGGGGGTTTAAGTCTTACAGCCTCGAGGCTAATACTTACCATTCCAATTTACATCCATATTTAGATTTACATATATTGAATTTACTGTTTTATGCAAGGGAGGAGTACGACATCTTGATTGACTTGATCTCTGTGAAAAAAATGTGGATCCTGTGAGGCCAAGTTTTTCTATGTATGGAGGAAACAGCCAAGAAAATGTAAATAATAACTGCTACCCTCCCAGACAATGTCTACTGCACAGACTCTGACCTTTACTCTGCGGTATTTTTGCATCACAGGGTAGTTTGGCATCACTTTTGCACTTTACGAGCAGGTGTGTTGTCCATCTTTATGTGTTTATGAATTCCTAGAAATAGAGAGTGTTGACTTGAAACCCATCACATCTTGTTTTTTTATTTCATTATTATTCAAATAGCTCTCTCATTTCCTGACTAGCCATCTATAATTACAGACATATGAAATATAATATTTCATACGGCCTCCAGCTTTCATCTTACAATGTATTAATTATGGTGCTGAAATGAATCATGCTCTGAACTATGTGCACATTTACATTTTCTGAGAAGTGCACAGATCAAACCAAAGTATAGAGAGCTTGTATAATGCTTTACGTTTTGTACATTCTGCAGAAACTGAAGAACTCTTTGAGCTGACATCTTTAAATGAATGCTTTCATCGTGATGTGAAAATGTGAGAGTTCAAAAAACACATAAGAGGACACAAGGCCGATTACACTTATGAGAGGATGCAGAAAAGATAAAAATTGGTGCATAAGTAAGAAGAAATCACACATATTTGGGCCTAAAATGCTGTTTTCAGGCCAAAATAATCTTAAAAAATAAACTCCAGAACCTGTTCCTGACTTAAAAATATCATGACATATTTCTCCATTTCCCCTCAGAGTGGAGAACATTTATTTGGTCAGAAGCAGAGTTTGCTGATATTTACGCAGCATGTAACACTGCAGAAAACTGACCACTTATCATGTAGTATCAAGAAACACCTGAGGGGCAGGTGAGCTGTGAATTCATCAGTCTGTATTGATGGCACAAGGATGTTTGACCACATATAGTGACTGGTTTTTGCCAAAATCACTAAAAGAAATAGATAAACAGAGGAGCAGATTTACCCTGTAAGCTGACAGAAAGGTGTGATAAGTATTTGATCGCTGGCGTCAGGCTGTGATGTCCCGATCCAAAAGGTTACGGGACAGAGAGCTTTATTTTGACGGGGTTGAGCTCCTCGCTGCCCTGCCGTCTGTACTGTCTAATGTGATAAACAGACAGCAGCGGCCCTTTGCCAGAAACATGACAGGCGCTTGGCAGGTGACGCCTCTGCATTATCCTCCTGCTCCATGAGGGGGCAGATTGTTTTTCTCCCTCCATCACCCTCCTCTCTGTTTACCCTCAGGTGCTCTTCAAGATGGTCCTGGGCAGTGCCAAATTCGGAGAGGCTGCACTCTTTCTGAGCATCGTCGGAAGCGCAAACTTTGTTTTCGTCAGCTTTGTGCCAGTCATCCTGTATTTCACACGGGTGGAGTACATCGACTCTCCTGCAGACATCCCCTGGGTTTACCTCTGTGGAGTTGCGGGCCTGCTCTTTGGTAGGGGAAAACAAATTACAGAGCATGATTAACAATGCAAACGCTTCAGAATGGCTCTAACCTGCCTCTTTGTGCATCTTTTCACAGCGTTCAACATCTTGGTGAACTTCGGCATTGCCATAACATATCCAACATTTATCTCCCTTGGCATCGTCTTAAGTGTCCCTGTGAATGCCTGTAAGTCTCTTGGCTTTCTTACAGACATAATTGAATTAGAAAACTTTTGAGACACAGTCAGCATTTAACACTTTGATGAAGTCAAGTTCCGTAATTCACTTTTGCGTGAATTAAATCAAATTTTGATGCCTTATAAATGAAGCAGACCGTAAGTGTTAGTCACTCCACTGGCTTTTTTATGTTTAATTCAATCACATCAATCCTGTTTCTTCATGAAAACACTAACAAATTCTGTCACTGTTTAATGCAGGCTGCATGTAACAGACAATATGTTCATAGGAGAGGATAAATGAGAATAGAACTCCTGCATACTTGCAAAAATATATTCATTAGCATTGCTTTGACTCTAGACCTTCATCAGATAAACACTTTTCTTTCACAAGTGTTTCTGTTTAAGGTCTAAAATTGCCTCATACCTTGGGTTTGGGTCAATTTAGGCAACTTCTTTGCTCTTTCACATCTCTTCATAGACCTTTTTTATGATGAAAAATGTCATTATTCTCTCTTTTACCCATAAAGTACATCACTTTTTAGTGAAAACTATATAAAGGACAGTTTGGTTTTGTTCGTAACAAAGCTGAATGAATGCATTATATATTGTCACCAATTTTAAGCCGATTCATATCCAAATGATAAAAAAAATCTCTGAATCTGTCTGTACTCTGATCAAAAATAGATTCATTAACATCATTTTGACTTTAGACCTTCATCAGATAAACCCTTTTCTTGTACAAGTATTTCTATTTAATGTCTAAAATGTCCTTATACCTTGAGTTTGAGTCAATTTTGGTAACTTATTTGGTCCTTTTCATCTCTCTGCAGACTTTTTTATGATGAAAATGTCATTATTCTTTCTCTTACCTTTAAAATATATCACTTTTTGGTAATTACTGCATATAAAAAACATTGTGGTCTTATACGGAACAGAGGCAGTGAATGAATGCATTATACATTGTTGCCAATTTCAAGCCTGTACATATCCAAATGTTGAAAAACATCATTGAATCTGTCTGTAATCTGAGCAGAACACTTGTAAAAACAGCACGCCATCTTCACAAAGACTTGAAGTCATTGCATAAAAACCTCCTGTGTGGGCCTCAAACACCAAGGTCTGCATTTCTAGACAACTGACCATTCAGAGGGAAGGGGGTCTGTGGAGTAGAGATCCTTAAAGAGACAGCAGCTAAAACAGAGTGGCAGAAATAAGAGTTTCCTCGAAGACCAGAGAGAGAGAAATAGTGATTTTTTTTTTAGGTGTAAATCATGTTTAGGAGCCACAAGAGGGAGAAGACTACACTAACTTTTATCCTTGGTTTTTTTTCAGTGGTGGATCTCTACACATGTGAAATTAATTTCAACACAGTGCGCCTCATCGCTGTGTTCATCATCTGCCTGGGTTTCCTCATGCTGCTCTTACCAGAGGACTGGGACCAGTGCATCATCCAGCTCAGCACCAAGCTGCGCAAACGCGACGATCCAGCAGAGGGCAGCGCAGAGGCCGGGGCCACCACGGGGCTCAACTGGAGAGGAAGAGCCAGGCCCTCCATGTCTACTTTTGCACATTGACAACAGGAAGTATCACGAAGCAAACAGAGGGAGACACGTGGAGCTGGATCACAGACTGTTCTCTGCTCTCATCAGCCAAAGGGAGGAGAAGGAAGACGGACAGACTGACATTCATTCGGCGTCCGTTCACTCAGAGGTTTTTTGAGCTGGTGCATGGACTCATATCGACATCCTTCACAAGAACTTCATCAGGTAGAACTGATCTGATCATGTGTTTGATTTTGCTTTACCTCTTAATCATTCCATCCACCGTATCCTCACGCCTGGGAAGATTTGCCAACTTGCCTGATGTTTTCAGACACACACCATGTGGACTTGTACACACTTACACACCTTTAAGATCCAAAGAAGAATGCCTAAAATGCTGAATGCCTGGAAACAAAAAGGAGGTCAACAGAGGCTGCCTTCAGGTTTAACTTACTGACAAATACCTGCCTTCATGCATTGTACATAGCTGATTTTCACACCTCCAGCATCTTGGAGTTGTGGACCTGATGGGCTCATCTGGCGTGAAGGGACCTGTCTGGACATCTGAGGATCAAATTCGAGCTTTCACGACGCCTTGCTCTCTTCCTCCTGAGAGGAGAGGTCAAGTCTTTGTCGATCACACTGATTGGCCCCTCCTGTGGTTGTGTGTACCCCCGGGGGCTAAACTCCCACGACGTCAACGCTGACACCTATTGCTCAGGCCCACAGATGAGTCACGATAGATTTAACAGCAGTTGCATAAGTTATCGATGCATGAGAGGGCTGAGATTTGTGCTTTTAGTCCGTCCATGAAGCACATTAGTCTGACTTATTCTCTAACCAAGACACACACCGTTAAATAACCAAGCAATACAGGTATACATGTATTAACTGTGACTTTAAACGCTTGTCTCAATCTATACACATTTAACGCTTCAGGTGTTTGGATGGACTAAAAGCACTTACAGCTTCCTGGCCCGGTGAAGAAAACCCCTTTAATACCTTCAATCACAGCTGAAGCTGAGCCTCCCTTTGGATTCAAATCACATTTAATGTTTTCAGCTGCAACGTGCAGCATTTATCAGTCAAATTGTTTTCTTTCCTGCAGAGCTAACAGACAAAAGAAGAAAGCTATCTCCGTTAAAGCTTGAGGACAGGTACGCTGACACAAAAGGATTCATCATATTCACATGGCAGCCTTTTTTTTCTTGACATCATGCTCAGGGTGGGAAGCAGAAACACTGTTATGAATAACACACTAGGATGTTCTAGAAAGTCAACAACCTGGCTAAATAAAACTCTTAAAAACACCTGAAAACACTCAAATCCATGGGAGTCGTTATTAATTGATGCACAAAGTATTAAATAATTCAAAGACTAGGTTCACAAAACACAACACAGTCCCTGAATGAGAGGAACCAGACACATGTTTTACACTCAGAGTCACCTGAAGGGCTAAAACACAACAGGAGGGAAACTAAACAACTGTAACAGCCATCCATCATCTGTACCACTTATCCTCTTTAAGGTCACAGGAGGGATCAGGCATCGAGCTCAGCGTGACCTCCAGTCACTCACAGGGCTCACATACAGAGATAAACAAGCGTGCATGCACACCTACGGGTATTTAAGGTCACCAATTAGTCCAACCATCATGCAAACTCTCTTTCCAGGGTCTGAATCAGGAAGTTTTCAGCTGTGAGACAACAATAACTTCACCATAGCTGCTTTAAAATCACCAAATAGCTTCCATGAGGTCATATTTCAGGAAGTAACAGGGCTAATAAACTTTTTCATCACCATTAACCACCTTTCTATGAGTATATAGCTAACTTTAACTGATGACTACCTAGCATTGATGACAGTTCAGATCAATTGATGGTTAAAGAGGGGTGTTATAGATCTTTCGAGTAAGATTTATTTATCCCTAGGGAAATTGTGTTGCCAGAAAACAAAACATAGTGAAAGCAGAAATCACAAAGTACAAAAATACGAGCTCTGAGTAAGTAAATAATGAATGAAATGAAATGTCCAATCAATAAATGCACTTTGTGAATCATCTTAAAGAGGGGTATGGTGCTTTTTTTTTAGTTGTTATTCCATCCCTCTGGTGCCCCCAGGAGTAGCTTCACATGATTGAAACCTCAAAAAAAAATCCTGGTTTTAAGACTCCCCACTTCCCAAACCCCCTTCGCTCTGATTGGCCAGATCTTCAGTAGAGCTTTAGTCCCCATTTTCACCACAACGTTTCACTGGAAAATGCAAAAACCACAGTGAAAAATGTTTACACAGAAACACTGAGACTGAAAATGCTGTAGTATGCATGCCAGGTCTGTAGGTGGTGACATAACTGTTGGGGCTGTTTACACAACAACACTCGCTGTTTGCACGCTGGCTGGGATGTTTCAAAAGTTCCACTCTGGTGGCTGTTTTCAAAAGTTTCAGTTTCAGGCTGGCTAAAATGCTGTTTCCATGCAAATGAGAGGCCAAAATGCAACAATACCTTTGCATTTCATAGTTGAACTATTGTTGTGTAAACAGCCCATTTGGCGGACCTTGGTGTTTGAGGCCCACCTCTTCAATGGGTCATGAATTCTTTAGGAGATTCGTACATGATGATTGTTTCAAGAAGTCTGGTGAAGGTCTCGTGAAGATCTTGTGCTATTTTTATGGGGCATTTTGATCAGTTTACAGACAGATTCAGGGATTTCTACAACACATGAACATGTAGAGGTTTGATAATCTGCACAAGTTTAGTCTAAAGATTCAGCATCGTTACTTTATATCTGTTTCTAAGATATGGGAGCAAGAAAACCCCCTTTTCTCAAGATTCAAGGTAGCTTAATTGTTAAACACATACAGAGTATTGAAATTATAATACTTAATGGCCCACGGTGCTATAGTACAGATTTAGTAAAAATAATAAACATCAGTATAAACTTTACAACTATACAGCATAAACCACATTATAAAATATCAAAGGTGTATGTGCAGTGTCACTTCAGTGTTTCACCATCATGTTCCAGTTTTTTCTGCTGATCAGTGAACAAACTTTGCAAAACATTGAATTTCCAAAACTCACCTGAGCTTCCCATCCTGAGCATAAAAGGTCGTTTAGTGACTATGATGTCTTTTTTTAGCTCAGCTTCATCTTTAATACAAATTCTGCATTTGTTTCATGAATCACATCTTTTAGGCAAATTAAAGTCGATGGAGAGAAACCTGAGAGAGAAAGAGGCGTCGCCTGTAAACAGACTGATGGAATCTCTGCCTTGTTGTGAATGTATGAACATCACTCGACCACACACACACACACACACATACACACACACGCTCGCTATCTGATTTCTACACAGACTGCTGCAGACAGACTCTTTATTACTCCTTCTACTCATCAGACTTCTTAATTTGTTGAGAAATCTCTCACAGCATCCTTCTGGACTACTTTTCTACTCCTTTGGTTCTGCGTTTGGTTGCTTACTAACCTGGAGGGGACGGAAGGTGACGTCTGCAGGAGGAGCATGCACTTACTGATAAACAAGCAGATCGCGCTGACAGGTCCACTTCACTGCCTTTTCTTTCTTTCTTTGCAATAGAAAACATCAGCACTGTTTCCCATTGTCATGCTCTATGACAATAAATAATTATATTGTATTCCTCTGGAATTATTGCTAGACATTAATGTAAACCTTTGTAAGGAATGATGATTTTTACACTGAGATGCAACATATGATTATCACATGGGGGAGAGGTATTCAGAGTGCTAATAAAAGATGGGTTTAACAGATTTACTGCTGTGTGTCTTCAGGTGTAATCACATGTACTATATAAAAGATTTCTTTTCAATACATCTCCTGGTCTGGGTTTGTTTTTCTTGTCAATGTTGAGTTTTTAGATGCAATTTTAATCAGAAGAACTCTCAAACTGCATCATCCAAGTCTGAACAGAGTGTGAATTTTACTATGATATCACTATTCTCTGCACCTGACAGAAAGTGTATCCCCCCTCTGTAATCCCCAGTTGATTTGATAACATCATGTAGTTTTATTTGTAGACACTTTCTATCATATATAAGAAAAAAAAAACTTGAGAATTTGGACTACTTTTATTGAACATAGCAACAGTTGAAGGGGGATACAAATTATTTCAGACCTTGACAATGCACCTGCTAGAAAATGTATCCCCACTCCATAATCCCCAGATTATGTGATAACATCATGTGGTTTATTTTTTGGACTTTTTGAATCATTTATAAGAAAACTTGAGAATTTTGTCTAATTTCATTGGGAAATATATCTTACAAATATGTGCAAAATTATCAGCAGCTTACAGAATAAGTGAAACATGTTCAAAGTCACATTTAATCCGTCAAGTTAAAGATGTGGAGGGACATCATTGGTCAAGCAAATAATCAAATATTAATCCTCAACACAAAGACGCTCCAGTCAACAGTTTCTTGTAGTGCCCAAAAGTTTACACCCTCCAGCAGAATTTCTGATTTTTTTGGCCTTTTCTCTGAAAATATGAATGATAGCACAAAATCCTTTCTATCACTCATGGTTAGAGGTTGGGTGAAGACATATATTGAAAAAAAAAAAAAAAGTTTACTCTTTTTAAATCATAATGACAACAGAAACTTCAAAAATGACCCTGTTAAGAAGTTTTCACAACTCTGGTGGTTTTGTCCTGATAAATGCACAAAAGCGAACACACGTGTTCGAATGTCTACTAAAGGTAACCATCCTCACCTGTGATCTATTTGTAATCAGTGTGTGTGTATAAAAAAATGAACAGGGTCATTTTTGAAGTTTCTGTTGTTATTATGATTTAAAAAGCGTAAACACAGTTGTTTGTTTATAAATGTCTTCACCCAACCTCCAACCATGGGTGACAGAAAGGTTTTTGTGTTATCATTCATATTTTCTGAGAAAAGGCCAAAAAAAGTAGAAAATTCTGCTGGAGGGGGTGTAAACTTTTAGGCACAACTGTATAAGTTCGGATAATCAAGTGTGAGCACTGACAGATTCTGCAAGAGTTATAGATTAAACAAAATGAAAATGAGATGGTTTTAGACTCAAACGTGAAGATTTGCAGATTTTGATTGTGTTATATCAAAGTAAACTGCATTCTTAGGAATATCTGTTGTATTAAACAAGAAGTTCGAGAGCTTGTCCATAATTTCATTGCCAAAAGAATTGTATATGACCTAAAGTTGATGTTGAAGAAATAAGTTTTGTTGGTTGATTTTTTCTATTTTAGTTACATTTTTGAGCTTTTCATGCCTTAAGTGGGATAGAGAAGGACAGAGGACAGAGCAGGAAAGGGGGCAAGAGTGGAGAGGGATGTGGAAAAGTGGCCACAGGTTGATGTAAATATTTATATTGAATATTAGTTTGACATTTGGAGATCAAAATACTTGATAGTAATATTTTAATGTTAGTTTTGATCCCATTTAAGTCGGTCAGTCTAACAAACATCGTGCTCCACCCTCACTGTGATCTGCCCAAAGAAGAAAGTGGCCTGACGCTCTTTCGTCAGAGCGGAGGAAGGAAGTCTGCTGCCCTCTTGTGGTCGAGACGGGACCTGCAGAGAGTCCACACTCCTCTGTTCAGGATCTCGTTCCATCAGAGAAGATGGAGGAATGTTTTCACTGTGGCACAGTTTGCACACATGCTCTGAGGAATATTGTTTGAAATCTGTGCTGACGGTGAAGATGGAGGAGTACCCCTCACAGACTGAAGTCTCAGACCAAGATGGAGGACTGAGGTGGTTGCTGATGAGGGTGTTGGGCTCACTGGTCCTTCCGTCATCCTCTTCTGCTCTCAGCTCTCCTTCACTGTCCACAGAAATCCCCAGACGAGCTCCTATTTTCTGCCTCAGCCCCTGGAAAGCGCTCTGGAAACGCTTACTGAGCAGAGCGTACAAAAGAGGATTGATGTCAGAATTCAGCAGCACGAGCAGGTACGAGAAGGTGACCACAGAGGGCGGGACCAGGCTGGAGCCGCCTGAGATGGCAGTTTCTGCAGCCTGGACTAAAGCTACACACATGAAAGGTGTCCAGCAGAGGAAGAAGGCTAAAATAACCAGGAGGAGACGCAGGACGCCGTGGTGGTTCTGGTGCTGCTGAGAGGTGGACTGAGCCAGGAAGGAGAAGAAACGTCTGGGTGTTGAGGTATTCTGCTCATAATCTTCATTTTCCCTTCTGAGCTCAGACACAAACTCTCCACTCAGGTGAAAAATCAGTCTGGAGGGGCCGCACAGGTGAGAGGAACCCCCTGGAGAAAAGGCTGAGTGAGGATTCCTGCTGCGCTGAACTGAGTCCTCCAGAGAGTGAATCCTCCTCGCATGGTTACGAGCCACCTTCACAATCCTCACATAGCAGAAGAGGATGACCCCTGCTGGGACCAGGTAGGAGAGAGCAGCCATGAATGCTGTGTAGCTGGGACTGCTGGACCAGGTGACTGCACAGCTGTACATGGGAGCCACATAGCTGATGGAGCTCCAGCCCAGCAAGGGAGGAGAACTGGTGAGCAGAGCCTGCAGCCAGATCCACATCACCGCCGCACACGTCCTCCACAGGGTGCAGCGCGAGCTGTAGCGCAGGCAGTCCATGATGGAGTGATACCGGTCCAGGGCGATGGCGGCAAGAGTCAGAGCTGAGGCTGTGCAGTAAACAGAGGAGGTGTAGCCCACGTAGACACAGAAACCCTGCAGACAGACCAACAACTTCAACTTATAGTGCATTTAGCAGACACAGGGAATTTTGTACATGTATAAAACTATGGATGCACCAGTATCGATACCGGTATCAGGTATCGGTTTGATATCGAGCATAAGATCTTGTACTCATAAAATTGCCACAGATACCAAGATACTGATACTACTTTACATGCGATTCATATGCTTGACTGCAAAGCGGGAAACCAGGAGTCATGTCAGCAGTGTTGAACTATTTTCAGTTAAATTAGAGCGACAAAAACAAACCAGAATGCAAATTATGTCCAGCTAAACTACATGACAATTTTGTGAAACTTGTATTGAAACTTGTGACAGTTGCCCATGCACAAGAAAAACATACTGAGGAAAGTTTTTCAAATAACAGACCATATTTATAGAAAAATATAAAAAAAATTCAAAGTAACTATGTGTGACGGGGTAAGTACTCAGGATTGGTGAGTTCTCAAATGCAAGTAGTCATGCACTCCTCCTTTTGGAAAAAAATGGTATCGGTGCATCCCTACTTAAAACTAATGCAACCATTTGTTATACCAAAGTTAGCTCAAAGTGAGTGTGCATCTATAAAAGTTATAAAAGAAAGTTTAAAAAATCAAGATAATGCAGGGCAGAGATGAAAGAGTTGTTCAAACACGTGCAAGTGAGTAGTAAACATGAGTCAAACAGCTTACACAAAGTGCAAATTACATAATAATGTGAAAACTCTAACTTTGAGCATTAGTGTCTGACATGTCGTGAAGCTGAGGTCACTTACAGAACAGTTCACCCATCCATGGTCCATGACAGACAAAGCAACAAACGGCATCACGCCCACGCCCACCAGGAGGTCGCTGACGGCCAAGTTCATGATCAGCACGGACGCCACCGAGTGGAAAGACTTGGTTGCAACCACGATGACAATGACGAGGATGTTACCTACAGAGAAAAGTACCAGAGGAATTGTAAAGAGGATTTATTTCTCCATTCATGAACAAATTGATTATTCAAAAAAAAAAAGTGTAAGATGGATTTGCACTTATAGGTGTTGATTAACTTCAGAGTGATGAGTCCATGAAAAAAAGCTCTAATTGGAATGACTCCAACAAGATGTAGAGCCAGTTCATCCACTCATTTCACTATGATTATTTTGAATGACACTGGTTTGCAAATGGGAAAAAGTGGCAAAAATTAATTAATGCATCCAATTCTTTGAGTGTGTTATTAGTTAAATGTTGCAGCTCTGATAGGAAAACAAAACAAAGAAAAAGTCTTGGAGGTAAAAAAAACAAAAAACAACTGTTTCCTTGTTGAGCATGAAACTTTGTTACTTTTGCATCCAAAGGGATGGAAAAATTTCCAGTAATTTCCAGGAAAGTTCCCAGAAAAATTCTATGGGGATTTTAGCTTTGGAATATTGGAAATTGTCAGGGTTTTGTAGCCTCAACTTAGATTAATTTTTCAAACAAGAAAACAATCTCTGTTGTATTGACATAATTAGATAATAATGAGATATCATGAGATAATGCATCAAAAAAATAAATAAAACAATGTTTGTTCTCATTCTCCTTAGGCAATAATGCAGTATAGGGCTGAAAATAAATTATTCCAAATCAAAAGCTACAAATAAACGGCCCATTTTGAGTTAACTCTTTTAAAAAAAGACCCAGAAATGAGGAAGAGTCCCACAACTGAGGGGCATAGAAACAGGAAGCACTCTAATTAAAAGGAAGCATTCAAGGAACACAAGGAATAAGGTCTTAAATATATATACAGAGCTTTTAAAACAAGGAAAGAACTTTTACATTAGTTCTAAAAGACACAGAGAACCAGTGCAGTATTGCGGAAAAAAGTGATGTGATAAGTTTTTCTTAAAGATTTAAAACCATCATCAAAATCACAGTGAGCAGAAGCAGGAGTTAAAAATTAAGGATCAGTCGAAGTCAATCTGAAGTGAAAGAAAAGGCGTTAAAACATTTAGAAATTACTGTTTCATATCTATTTAATTAAAATCTAAAGCATGAAATTCCTCCCTGACAGTGAAAAAGATTTATTCATCATAAATTTAATCTTCAGTTTAAAACTATTTCTAAATGGTGGCTTAACAGAGAAATTGAAGACTTTTCCATTAGAGGAACCATAAAAGTTACAATTTCAATCATCATAAGAGCAGTGAAAGAAGATTATGCTTTTCTTAATGAGCTCGTCCCAGAAAAATGAGAGAAAGATTAATTTGAAACCATGAGCAGAGCGGACGTGACTCAGAAAAGCTGTATGTGATCTAAAGTTCATCAGGAGAGAGTAAAGATTCTGCACCTGTCACAGCTCCCAAACACATCAGCACCACCAGAACCTCCAGGACCAGCTGGGGCCCCCCCGACACACCGCGCCCCCAGTCCCCTGACGATGTGGCGTTGAGTGCCTGTAGAGAGGAGCCTGGCTCGGGCCCCATGTCCCATCCAGAGAGCTGCCGCCGTCCTCACATGATGAGACGCTGAACACGAGTGAGTTGATGGAAAAAGAAACGATCAGATGAGCTCTCGTCTGCTCGGTCTCCAGGTGAACGAGGAGCTGCTCTCTTTCCAGGGGAGGGGGGAGGACACACTGTGCTCCTTTTAGTGTTTCTTTTTCTTTAAAAGCTAAAAATAACACGTCCGCACTGTGCAATAGAAAATAAGTCATAGATAACTTCATTTATTCAGTCATATCAAAAAAAGTTTACAGTATAAAAGCAGGAGCTGGATTAAAATATGCAGAAAAGAAAACGAAGCCTACACACGCAGCATTTCTTCTGTGAGGAGAATGTGTTTTATTCACTCCAGGGGGTAAAGATAGAGTCCAGTCCTGATGCTGAAGGCTGAGACTAATTGCTCCCATAAACATGGGAAACCTCCGTATGCAGCTCTGCTGATCGCCTCCATTAATATCCCAGCATGCCCTGTGGAATATTTTAACATAACAACCAGAGCTGATCACTATTCATGACTCTCTTCAAGGCACGTTTGAGCTGACTAAAGACTTCTGACCAGATTAAAACACTCTGTGCAACATCTTCCTTTTCAGCAGCTTAAGCACAGACTCACAGAGATGGTTTTCACACCCTGTAAGGAGCCAGAAACGTCAACATTCAGAGTCAAAGGTCGTGTCCCTGAACCGAGCTGCAGGTTGCGCCTTCAGCTGTCGTTGAGGTGAGATGTTGTCGCGTGTATTCCCAGATGAGGAGCGCGGCGCTGACGTGCACGTTGAGTGATCGGATGACTCCTTGTTGAGGGATCTCGACACACACGTCCAACATTTGGAGCAAGTTAGCGGGGATTCCTTCTCGTTCGTTCCTGAGGAAAGAGAAAAACAGAAGATGTCAGAAGTTACATGAAGAGTAGTGAGGTGAATGCTGTGTATTTTAAAGGAGTAGTTCATTTTCTTTACCTCTTGTTGAGAAACTAGACAGAGAACTATCTTTTTTTATCTTCTGTCCCAAAAACTGATGTCAGAGTAATATCAAATTTTGTGTTGCACATCTGAAGCCCTTTGTGCAGCGTTTTAAAAAGCTCAGCTGTTGTACACCGTTCCCTCTCGCAAAACATGCATGTCCTCTATCTGGTGGGTGATGCATCAAGAATTGTGCATCATTTCTCCCACCATCTGCTCCATCCCAAGGTTAAATGCACAAAGCGAACTCTTCTAATGATCTGCACCAGGTTTGTGCACAGACATCTCATTTGTGAGCTCATCCAGAGGTGAATTGTTGTTTTGATCTCTGAAAAAGTTGAGCCTAACAGCTCTTACAAACATCACAGCACACTCTAAATAATACACTTCTGATCTAAGACAAGTACCATTCAAACTTGCAGTGAATCAGGCTCTTTGTATTGATTAATACACAGACTATCCCTTTGAGAGGTTGCTACTTTTCATTAAAACCTTTTGAAAACTGGTATTTTGTTCAGAAATTCAAAATCGTTGAGAAATAATGAAGTTTTCCAGAAAGCCAAGAAAGAATGACAACTACAAGTATCAAAACTGATGAAAGAAAAAGTTAGTTACTGACATGTATTCAACAGAAACAGAAACTCTGCTGCAAGACTGACTTTGAAATCTGCTTCATTTCAGAGATTATAAAACATCAGACCATCTGTTTTCAGTCAAACAGTATTTTCAGTAAACTAAAGGTGTATTTGGCTTAATGAGGGGACTGTAAATTAAATTTAAGGACCCTCAACATGAGCCGTCAACACAATCCTTCACAATTTACGCACTCATGAGAAACCGTCCTTCTACTCAGCTCGCTACAAAGTGCAATCAGCCGAGTATACACGCAGATCAATGAGCGGTGAGTGCGATGTAAAGCTAACATAAAGAGCTAATGAGTCTGAACTGAACGAGCCTTCACATTAAAACATGATTTGATGAGCTACACTTATCATGAGTGCCACCGGCTGAGATAATGGCGACCTGATGAGAGATTAGAGCCGGGTCGGGCTGTGATGGAGAGAGAGCAGCTGTGAGAGCGCTCGGGATTCAGATCACACAGAGAAAGAGAGAGAGAGAGAGTTAACAGCGGCGCTCTGACCTCTGAGGCAGATACAGAAGAATCACACCTACTTTAAAAATGGATTTCTGTATGAGAACTCAGGCTGGCAGGTGGATGATTGACTCCAGGTGAATGTCAGGTGCTGGTAAAGATTGAAGGTGACGACAGAGGGAGAGAAGCCTCAGGGTGACCTTCAGGCATCTTCTCCAGAGTCAGAAAAGTGACAAGAATTCAAAACATACTCGTGCTTATGTTTCTACCATGAATGAATGAATTAATGAGGGCATTTTAACTCCATCCATCTCTTTGGAGACAACCCTGCGGCTATAAAAGCATAAATGCCAAACATGTATTAGTTTCTTCTACTTTAGTATTAAACGATTCTTCACAAAAGTCTGTGAATGGAGAGTTTTCAAGTTTTTGGCTGTTGGATGGACAAATAGAGGGATTTCAACAGTCATGTCTCTTTATGACTGAAAAGCAAAAAAAACCCATAAAAGACAACCATTAACATCTACACTAGGGATGTCCAAGCTAAGGCCCGAGGGCCAATTGTGGCCCACTGTCTATTTTCGCGGCCCCCAGCTTTCATCTTAATACGTATTAATTTTGTCACTCAAATTTATCATGCTCTAATTGTATATATTTTACAGTTTCTGTAAGGTACTCGAAGAAAAACCTTAATATTCTGTATCTGGTAACATCTCACAAATATGTGGACTGTGCGTAGGCTACTTTAAAAAGCTAAAGCTCAATATAATCTGTAAAAACTCAACAAATGTTACAGCTGACATGTTTAACTGCATTTGGTATAATGAAAAAATGTGCTTTGTGAGTTGTTGAAAATTAAAAAAATTAAAAATAAATAAACACATGAGAAGACAAGACTGAATTAAAAGAATGAAATGGTCAAAAAAGGCAAAAGTTGATGCATAAAATGGTTCAGAATGCAGGATCAGAGATATTTGGGGTAAAAATGTTTTTATGATTGTTTCATAAACAAATGTGATAAAGTCCATTTCCTGATCCTGATATGAAAAATAATGACACATTTTTCCCAGGTTTGGTTTTATCTCATAAGTCTGCAATAATAGCACAAGAATGTATGACTAGACTAAGAAACTGTTTATGATTTTTTTTTTCTGAAATAATTTTAAAGAAATACTTTTCAAATAGAGCACTCATTTGTCACTTTTGCTGTGAATAGACGTCTGCAAGAACTGTTGGCCCCTGGTCATTTTCACAGTACACAGGTTGGACACCCCTGATCTACACAGTCATTTTTACTGACTGCAGCTGACTGTGTCATATCAGGATGATTTAAAGCACTCTTTAAGTTTTCTCATTTAAAATATTCTCAGTGTGTGATGTTTTTCCAGTAGAAGAGCAGGATGAGGCATTTGGGTTAGAAAAGATGACTTCCATGTGAAAACTTATATAAAGCTTCAATCATAATCTATTGACATTAAGCTTCAGAAACAAACCGTTAGTTGTGCAAATAAAAAGGCAGAATGATTTAAATGTATTTTTGAGATGCAACTTTAAGCCCAAGAGCTAAAAACAGCACGATTCAGATGAGACAAATATTGATTTATTCCATTTTTTTGCAGAAACTGAAATCTGATCAAATATTCATGTCTTATTTTTAGTATAAATTGTCTCTTTGGAGACACAAAAGCTGACCCAACTATTAAACCCACATGTGATCTAAACAACAAACTACAAATATAAACTGATGGTTTTCTGCTGTCATCATCACTCTGCTCATACTGTGTTGTGAAATTTATTTCTGATGCTCTCCTCCTTGGGGAGAGCCAATTACAGCCCAGCATGCCCCGACACGTTCCCTCCACAGAGAGACCTGCACTTTAAACCTGAGCGATAACGTTAAACAGCCCCGTCAGCTCACACCTTCATCTATCTGAGAGCCACAAGGGCACAGACGGCAGCGGCCTGCATGTATTTCTGCACAGCTGGCTGTGTAGGTTAGTGCACGGGTGGAAAAAAACCAGGGTCTAAATCTGTCTCACCCCAGGAGGAGCAGCGTCTTCTCAGGGAAATGAAAGTCCTGGAGGTTCTGGCTGTTGGCCGTCTGCTCCACTCCGACTATACAGTAACCTTCAGCTTTCTTCATCTGCAGGAAGTCTGTGAGCTCTGTGGGCTTCACCTGATGGACAGAGAGTTCATGATCTTTACATTTCAACTTTGATAATTCAGAAGAGAGGAACCAGATCATACAGTCACAAAGGATGAACATATCATACAAGAAAATCTTCACATAATGGTTTCTACATCATCTCCTTGTTGCGCTTGCTCACTTGTCGCAGGCCAAAGCCAAGGAAGTGAACAGTACTTGAGCACAGGACACTTACAGTCACACTGACCAAACTGGAATTTAGGCTGGTCAGTGAGATCATGCCCTAAATGTTGGGTTATGTTTCCGCACAAACATGATGCACTGAAATGAGACGTGGTGTCCATATCCAACCTGCAGGGGGGTAGTGTATCACAAATACACATCTACCAGAGCATTAAACTAAAGTAGAAGAAGTTTAAACCATTTAAAACTTTATTTTTTGCCCATTTCTCTTCTCTGCCAAGTGTGACCTCAAGGAATTGTGCATCACACGGTTAACACGGTGATCTCTGTGGGATGAATCATGTAAATGCCTTTTTTTTTTGTACTTTAGGAGCTTCTGTTTGTCCATGCATCTATGTCTGGCAGTCACCATTTTTGCAAAACGTGAAATATTTCCACGTGAAAGGGGCCACATGAGGGGGTGAGGCTGCTAAAATGTGCTCATGCATCGAGCATAAAGCCACTCCACAAACCCTCTTCACTCTGACTGGCCAGCCTTCTGGATGCCTGTGTTTAAGGCTCGCCTTCCTAATGTTTCATGAACAAGTTAGGAGAACCTTACGGAATGACTTCCTCATTTCAACAAGTCTGTTTAAAAGATCTTGTGCGATTATTTTTTTTTAAGAACAGAGCATTGTGATCAGTTTACATATCCAGGGATTTCTACAACATACAAATATGTTGAGGTTTGTTGATTTGTCAGGTTTGGTGCATGTTTGAAATATGGGAAAGCAGAGTACCACCTTTATAGTGATTGAAAAACATCCCAAACATGAACATCTTTAAGACTTGGTCACATATAACACCTATTTACACCTCAACAACTAAATAACCACGATAGTAACAGGGGAACAATGTAAGATTTTGTTCTTGTACCTCTAACAGAGGAAGCCACAGCTCAGATGAGACGCTCAGCGACTGAAAGTGTTTGTCACTAACATGGCGGAGGTTGTCCAAAACCAGAGCGCTGGCACCGAAGATCTCACAGGTCCTGCACAAACCTACATGAACAACAAAGAACAAATGGGAACAAAGTCCAAAAGAGTAAACTTCTGATAGCAATTATAACTTCATGTGTTATATTTGAGTTTATTTTAAGCATAAAACTGCAAATAGATGATTTTAAGACAGGTGTATAAGCAACCTCTAATAGAGCCGCTCAACTCATGCTCTTGCTTTTCTTGTCAGGGTTTTTTAAATATATAAATAGGGGTTTTTAAGATCAAACGTCTGTGATCAAAGCTGGAGTTCTCGTTCTGACCTCCTAGGTTGGTGGGCTTGTCGATCAGTGATGCTACCACCAGCAGGGCTCCGTGTGCTCTGCCGAGTCGAGCTGCTCTCTGCTGAGGAGCCAGCTGAAGCTCTGGTTCCTGCTCCTGGATCCCCAACCTCCAGGGAGTGATCTTCTTCTGCACCTCGGCCCAGCGGTCTTCTTTATTCTGCTCACCTGACCACACGATGAGGAGGTTATGAAGTGTTGTGTAAACCCCTGCAGTCTGCGAGTGAAAAAGGAGATGCTGCTGTACCTTTGTCCTGCTGGATCCAGTCTCCAGGCTGCAGCTGGCTCAGGTGTGGAGAAGGGTTTTTAACAGGTAAGAGTGAGCTGTCAGAGAAACCACGCAGCTGCTCAAACTTCACAGCTGGAATCCACTCATCGTCAGACACATCTGACAGACTGGGAAAAGTGTAAAATATGGTCTGGAGAAGCAAAACAAGGAAACAAAACATGCATGTCATATCACTTTGCTCCTACATCAAAGAGAGAAAAATTCATGAAGATCTAAAATCACCAAACAAACCTCAATGCTGTGATCCCTGGTAGGATCAAAAGCACCAAAGAAGAAGTGCTCCTGAATCCTCAACCAGTTCTTGTTTG
This sequence comes from Thalassoma bifasciatum, assembly GCA_008086565.1. Classification (NCBI taxonomy): domain Eukaryota; kingdom Metazoa; phylum Chordata; class Actinopteri; order Labriformes; family Labridae; genus Thalassoma; species Thalassoma bifasciatum. The sequence continues at coordinate 129,152 of RPOG01001431.1, read as the reverse complement.
CATTCCTGAAACATGGAACAAAAAACAGATCTATGAGCATGAGATGACTGATACTCTGCAGATCGTGTATCACTAACTGGCTCTCACCCGGTGTTCTGCATGGCCTCCGCCTGGTTCAAACACGCCTCGATCACAGTCGACAAACCCCCCAAACCACAGTCTCCATCTGCCGTCATGACGTCTTTCGCCAAGCTCCACACCCTCTTCAAAGCCAACAGAGCGTACAGACGCACACTGAAGTTGTGGTTGAAACACCACTGCAGGATGACGTCGAGAGCTTTACGGAGCTGCAGAGTCTGAAAACACAGAAACATGAACTCAGGATGGAGATCGATGAACCACCTGGCATAAACTGCACACATATATCACTGCAGGAATTATGTGTGACATTCATAGAGTTTTATTCCCAAGAAATCTGTTTTCTGGGCATCTTTACAAACACCAACTTCCTATAAAAACTCCACATTGAGCTCACAAAAATCTGACAGGTGAAGAAAGTGGCACATTGAGGAAAAGAAACTGAATTTCTCTGTCCCAAATGTAAAAAGTTGTTCATTGAAGAGAAGGTATTTGGCTTTTCTATATTTTGAACACGGGTATAAAGTAACAATGCTGGATGTTCTGACTAAATATTATCACATTTTAAATCTCTACACTCAAATATGTTGTGAAAATCCCTGAATCTGTCTATAAACTGGTCTTCAGCCTTGGAATGATAAGGTCATTGTATAAAGGTCTCCTCACTGGTTCATGAGGGACGGGCCTCAAACACCAAGGCCTGCCCATAGCTGCAAAGCTTTTTGGAACAACCATCAGTCCTGATTTTTGCATCTTACAGTTGATTATTCTCTGCAGAATCACTTCTACTTCTTCCAAATAAAAAACAAATATTTTACCTCTCATAATCCTCTTTAACTTACACCTTAGGACATTAAATATTTGCATTGAAATAATAGTAAGCTTTTCTGAATTCAACTTTTGCTTAGATATCTAATGCAGTCTTCATCGGAGGAAAAATATTTTACGTTTATACAATTTTAAATGGACAGAAGTTATCTCTCATTGAGGATGGGACATTATACAAAACTCTTAATGAGTTATTTGCTCATAATTTTGTCCTGTCTTCATTTTCGATTCTCTTTTCACTTATTTTGTCTTTTTTTGTTGCTGTAAAATCATATTATTGTGCTTATGTCAATCTTGTGGTGATGTTGCATGCATCATTTTCATTTTCACATTCACTTATCATTCAATTACTCCTTTCAAAAGAGGGACAATTTCTCTATGTACTGTATATTTGAGCTAAAATGTCTTGTATTTCCTTTTTGATACTGAAAAATATGTATTTTTTCTGTTTTTTATTTAAGGGGAAAGCACCTTTACGTAGCATATTTTCCCAAATTTGGAGAAAGAGAAAGCTGTCGGTTCAGCTTTATGTTTGAACTAGAAATAGCAAAATAAATTATTTACAAACAACCACACAGGGCAGAAACTGAGATACAACACTAGAAGAGAGATGACCAGCTTGATCCATCTCTTCAAAGGCTTCACCTTTTCTTTGAGTCCAGGAAGGATGACGTTGAAATGAACCAGCACTGACAGGAAGGTGCAGGCGCTCGTCTTTGTCTTCTCGTGATCCTGTGCAGAAGAGACGGTTAATAATTCAACTAAATTCACTCAGAGGCCAGAGTATTCCCCTGTCCAGATAGAGAAAGAGAAAGAGAGAAAAAGAGAGAGAGCTCACCATGCTGAAGCAGTCCCAGAACGCGTCCACGTGCTGAGGGTAACGGACCAGGATCAGAATCATCATCCACTCCAGCAGATATTTGACCGAGGCCTGGTTACTGCAGAATCCAGCTTCAAACACACACTTTACTGTTGAGGCAATAAACTCCTGCACACACACACACACACACAGAAACACACACAGGGACACAGTTTCTCCCAGAGTGCTTATCTCCTGAGTGATTGTCCTTGTGACTGGAATAATCTTACCTCCCTGAGTTTGGGCAGCAGCAGCAGCAGCGTTTGCCACACTCGGTTTTTCACACGATGTTGCAGGGAGTTGCTATAGTAACGCACTTTTGACTTTGATATGTCATTATCCTGGAGAGAAGGAGAGATTGAGGGATGGAGAGAGAAAGAAAGAAATGGGGATAATGGAAAATGGTTTTAAGTGATGTTAAATTAGCTGTGACTGATGCTCCGCTCATTATAGTAATAAAAAACACAGAGCTCAGCGAGAGCAATTTAGACGATTATACAGAAAAACAAGCAACAGCAGCTCCGCATGAACGAATAACAAACAAATGATATCATAACTTTCACATCAGCTCTGTTCAATGAAGGATCAGGATGTTTCCTAGAGTTGTGAAGTTAAGATGAGAAATTCTGCTTAGCAACTTTGTCTTCTGTCATGTTTACCTTTTTCAGCAGATCCACGACTACTTCCTGGATCAGCCTTTCATGATGTGGCACTCCAAGGGGATCAAGGCGGGTGAGAAAAGCCAGAGCACACAAACGGGGAAACTGCTCGTCCCTGTTATCACTGCAAAATAAAATAAACACCTTAAAGCATCTGCACAGCAGCGGGGACCTCTAGTGGTGGTAAAGAAATCTCACCTTGTCACTGCAACATTAGCTGAACACTCTTCACTCAACTGCTCCACGTACGTTTGGACGTCCTGGATGAGTCTTTAAAAAGAAATGTGTTTAAGCAAAGCGAGAAAAGAAAAGAGAAGGAAAATATAAGAAGTAGTGCGGGAAGTTACCGCTGATCTCTCCTGAACACCGGGCCGTAAACACAGGCCTCAGTGAGGATGCTGATGTGTCTGAAAACACTGGAGAACACAGAGTCGTCACAGTCTCCGCTCGTAGGCAGCCACGTCTCACAGCAGTGATGAAGCAACACGCCGAAGACGCCGCTCTTCGACTGAGAGAGCTCCATCAGCTCAGATGAGATCTACAGCCACACAAAACAAACAAAGAGTTCATCAGGACTAGTGTTTGTGCTTTCCAATACTTGAGAATTTTCAGTAAAAAATAACACATTATGGGATCATCACATAAGGACTGGATGGAGTCTAAAGCTCTGTTGGTCCAGTATGGATCAGTACACTTTGGTACAAGTCAGATCGGTAAAGCCTGATCCTTTATGCATTTCCACAGCCAACTATGCCCTTCTTGGTAAGCGGCGTGTAAGCCAAATGCCAATAGATATCCAGCAATTTGTCTTCTTTGTGATTGGCCTGTGGCTCTTTGTTACAAAGTGCATGAAGTTGACTGCAGAGTTAAACATGGCAGGGTTATCTGTTGTCCTTTATCACCGCTGTCACAAGGGAAGTGATGATTCTTTTGACCAATCAATGGACTGCAGTGATTCTAGCTCCATCTTCTGGGGTCATATCAGTGTGTCTGGCATCCTAACAGAAGGGTCGGTAATTTGGGGACCTGTCACGCATCTAGTTAAAAGAAACGCCACAAAATGCTGAGACAAACCAAACTGAACTGGTCCTCCTGCTGACCAATCAGTTGGAAGGGGGTTTATGAAACAGCAAAGGCCGTAAAATTGTTTTCAAAACACCTGTTTGTTTCAAAAAACTGCGACTAGTTTAATCTTTACATCATGTTGAGCTACTACAAAGGCACTGGAGGGATGGAGTAAAGACTGAATAAAGCACAATACCTCCTCTTTTAGCAGGGCTAGATTCCAGTAAAAGAGCACTTAAGCTCCCAGGACTCACATTAACAAAATGCTGTTTTAAATTTCAAACAATTTTTATGTATTTAACCAAAACTCTGATTTAAAATCATATGTTAACTGAGAATTTCTTTTCCAAACGCAAAAATATAACTATAACTATCTAATAGGTCAAAAAAGCTTTTATGTACAGTAAGATCCTCTTAAAGTCTCAATGAAGTGAGCCCAGCAAAATTTATTTTTCAGCAGTGTGGGAAGTTACCCTTCTTGATAAAAATACTGAATTTTAAAAATAGCGATTAAAGGTTGATAGTGGGAGAAATTTAGTCCATGTTTCTGTTTTTGCACCTGTTTTAATGTGGCTGTGAGAGTGGGAGCCTGAGCGTCTGCCAGCTTGAGCAGATTACGATGGAAAGCCATGGAGACGAATCCTTTCAGGGCCAACCAGAAATCATGAGCGTTGGTGCTCAGCCCCTGCACCAGCTCCCAGCTCTGAGTCACAGCCTGCACACACAGTTCCTCCTCATGGAGCACCAACTGGAGACAGCAAACAGACACAAATGATCAAAAATATGACCTTGGTAAACAAAAACAGTCCTTGTGTCTCTCTTTTTCCACTCACTTGTGGCAGCAGTGTTTCCATGAAGGTGAGCACAGGCAGCACCAGGTCACTGGGCAGCAGAGACAGAGTGTCCACACTGCAGCTCAGAGCAGCTTTCAGGGTCTTGGATGTTTCTGCAGACTCTGGTAAACTGACAGCCTTAATGAGGAAGCTCAGACATATCCACTGATCGCGCATGAAATTCGCTGCCACGCGTCCCCAATCCTTCAGGAGGAGACTCTGCACTCCTGCATCACTGAGGAACAAACATCCTTTATCATTCCAGTGTGAAAACTTTCATCCTGAATATATTTGCAGCAGTTACCGACCTTGAACCATCCTCTGTTTGTGGTTTCTGCAGCCGCTTATTGAAGTCCAGAGAGGACAGACTTTGAAGAGAAGGTGGCACTTGGAAATAAAAATATTCGTTGACTGATTTCAGAGCGGAAAGAGTCTCTGGTTGAATTTTTATCCCTTCCTGCTCTAAGACACCACAGACTGTAGCAAGAGCTGCCATAGACGTCGCTTTACCCACTTGGTTTGCTACAGAATTGACCTGAAAATGGAAACACAAACAATGCTGAATAACCAACAACCAAACTGATGAAATTCCCCCTTGAGTGTTTCTTTTCTTTTTCTACCTCCTGACTTGGTTCCTGCAGAACCTTGAGGCCGTACTTGATGAGTTTGGGGAAATAGGTGAGCTGGATTTTATTCTGCTGCTGTGGCTCAGAATTAAAGATGAGCATCAGCTGCCTCAGGATGCACAGATACAGCTCTGCCCGCTCCACATCAAACATCTAGGAAACAAACAAACAAACAATTTCAGCATTTTGCACTTTAAGACCCTTGGGGGTGATATTGCTTATTGAGGTGACTTCCTGTTTACCTCCTGCAGCTCCCCGAACAACCGCCTCAGGATAAACTCCAGGATCGGATTGATGAGTTTGGAAGTCAGATTTTCCATGGCTGACATCACACTGTCCTCTGTGAAAAGCAAATAATTGCCAGTTTAGGCTTCATTTAGTCTTTGTAGTATCTTAACATGATCTACACCTCAGATGAATCCCTTTTTTCTCCCTGTGTTGTTTCAGAAAACCATTATTTCAACATCTGTCTGAAAAATTTCCTTTCAGCTGCTGTCTCTTTAAGGCTCCTCCCTCCACAAACCCCCTCCCTGATTATTGGCCAGCCCTCTGGAGGCCAGACCTTGGTGTTTAAGGCCCATCTCTCCAACATTTCAAGAACCAGTAGGAGATCTTCCTGCAATATCTTGGGAAGATTTACCCTCTAGGTTTATAGAATAAAAGGGTTTTAAAATATGTTCTTGAAACAGAATACCTGAAAGAATAAATTACTTTCATAGACTGCATAACTTTAGGGTTAAAATAAAGTCCTATAAAGTCCAAAGTTTGACAAAATTAGCATTGAAGGCTTTTATTCCAGCCAAAAGTGACTACAGGGAAGATTCAAGTGCTACATATCTCTACCTCTGTGCACAAGTCTCATATTCTTATTCAATTCAGTCTTTCTGTTGGCATTCAATTTAGACACCAACTGGAAAATTATTGAATATAATAATGAGGCTTTGTCAAAATTTAGGACAAACTCTACTTCAATCACAGAAATGGGAGAAGAAGCCCTCAACATAAAGAAGTTGTATTTTAAAAAACTAATTTTAGATCAATTCTATGCCTGTTCATGGTTTTCTTTTACTTTTTGTTGTGTTATGTCCTTTTATTGGTGCATGTGTGCATTTAAAACAATGTTTTTGAGACACATGATGAGAATACAGGAATGATGAGGCCACATAATGTAAACAAATAAAGTGGAGATGCTTGAAGCAAAATATTAATGAAATATAAATCTAAAAAAAGAATGACACCAGCTTTAAGCATATGCCTTGGTTTCACTATTTATGCTTTGAGAAAGGATGAGCACTCAGTAAAGAAACCTATCCTACGACGCCCTCTACTGGTGAGTTTAGTTGTCTAAGGGAAAGCTCCTCGTTTCTCCTCAGCCTGAGAGAACAGACAGACACAGCACATCCACTGATATTTGTTAAGTTAAGTCTACAAAACCTTGGAGAAGATAAACAGTTAGACAAATAAATATGTCAATACTAGATGTGGAAAAAGTAACATCAACCTGCACAGGTTTCTGATTCACTAGAAGTTTGAAGAATTGTTCTGCAAAGCTGCTTGAAAATGATACTTCTCAGTGATAAAAAACCTAATAACTTCGCACAAATTATAACCATTATTCAAATGAATATGATGTTGATGCATAAAAGATTTGCACCCAGTCACCTGAAAATGCAGAGCTATTATAATCAATCAGTGTTTTCATTACCGACCTCGCTGCTCTCCAACGCGCTGACAGCTTGGTTTCCCTCCAAGCTGGAACAGACGCAGCAGCAGCTGCAGGCTCTTGTCGCTCTTTCGAACAGGCAGGTAGATATTGGTGCTGACTCTGCTCAGAGTGTCCAGAAGAGGAGACAGTAATGACTCCAGAGTGGTGCTGATCTCTGCCCCGGCTTGACCTCGCTCCAGGTCCAAACACAGCAGAACAGCCCGGGCCAACTTATCGGCCTCTCTGGGGTCGGGGAGCTTCTCGCTGTGACCTGAGGTGAAGGAAACTTACTTTTACAACAAGGGTAACCTCATATATCAAATTCATAGACAGAATTATGGACTAAGAAACGTAGCGTCTACCTGTGCTTGCTGGGACTCGTAGATAAGCCTGAATCTCACTCCTGACGTAGCTTATTACTGTTTCTTCCTTTGCATCAGCATCAGCACATTCTTCGGGTACAATCCTGGCCTTGAAGCTGCTCTCATTGTCCCGTAGCCAGTCACAAGTCTGCAGGTTTGTAACAAATACACAGAGTAGTGCTTATTTGTAATGCATCATCTTAAATCATCAGATTGAGTTTATTTCCATACAGCGTACCTGATTCCAGATTTGTGTGCCTCTGCAGAGTGACTCATCCGCACGAAAATCCACCAGGAAGCTGAAAACATCGTCCAAGGTCACAGAGCTCTGAAATAACATGGTTCATTGTAGTTAGTATGATGTTTATCATAAAAACAAGATTTGATTAGAGTTGGCTGTTGACAGTTGTTTGATTGGTGGTATCCCTGTTCTGAACAATGTTTTCTAATAAGGATGGGTATTAAGAACTGGTTCCTGTCAAGAATCCATAAGAAATTGTTCAATTCATTGATAAAGGTAGCCTTTTTTGCCTTATGATTCTCTTATCAATCCTTTAAATTACAGCATTACGTCAGTGTCACATGAAGTTGCATCACATGTCAATCACGCTTGTAAGTCAGCAGGAGGATACCAAGAACACTGGCAAAGAGACCGGAGAGATTGAAAGCTTGGCTTCATGTCACTAAAAAGGGTGCTAACAACGCAACATATGCAATATATGCAACACTGTTCTTTCCTGCAAGGGTGGCAACACCTCCAACATGTTTAAACATTTGCCAGCCGTGGCATTTATCACAGAGTCTCTTGTATTTGTCACACTGCAAAGTATTGAAATCTAAGCAAGTGTCTTATTTTTAGTAGAAATTGCTTTTTAGACTTGATATGCCCCACATTTACCTTTCCAGTCAAGACATGTCTTGGTCTAAGATATTTAAAGACAAAAACGGTAGAATGGTGTTGGAATTGCTTGTAATGAGAAAAAACATTCTACAAGACATTTTTGAGGACAGATCTGATAAATGTGGCTCATGTTAAGTGCCAAGAAGACTTTTTTTAAACAATAAAGAAGCCAAACACTTGCTTAGATTCCAGTTTTTGTAGTGTGCTGCCTGCAGTGTTGCATCCCCAGCTCCTTTCAGCTCCTATTTGTGTGTCCAAATATCTTCAACCTCACCTGTGACAGTCTTTTCCACAGCTGGAGTTCCTATCACCTCTAAAAGATAAAGGATCCTTCCAGAGAAAGCAGATATGCTTATTTTTTTTGCGCAAGAAGTGTTGAATTTGTGCTAGTGGAATTTGTTCAGTGATCTAGGATCCAGTGACTTTCATATGAACTAGCTTTAAACTCAATACACTGTTGACAAAACCTGTTAAGTCATATGTTTGCAAACAGGAAATTCACAGAAGGAATTGATGAGAGGATTACTAGGTGGAATCAATATTGGTATTAATATCGATAAAACCACATTTATACCCATCCCGTATTAAAATTAGCAATGTGTCACAACAAAATCATAAATTACACCAATGAAACAGATGACACACTCCTCCACTGTGCGTCTTACCACGTCTGTGAGACAGAGGGCGCTGTGGAGCAGGAAACACTGAGCAGCTCCTCTCAGCAGGACCTGATGGGTGATCATGGTGCAGCGCAGCACCTCCCTGCCAGACACCGCAGGAGAAAAATGAGCCTCCACATGAAACATAACAACTCAGCCGGTCTGAATCTACACATGTTAGGGCAGGCACCTGAGAGCACTGAGCCCCTCCACCCCCAGCAGCGGACTTGGAGGGAGTTTGGAAAGAGCCTGAGCGAGGAAGAGGAGGGGGACGGCACACCAGTGTTTGGAGCACAGCTGCTGAATCATCTGCAGCAACGTCTGACCTGAAAAACAAACACACACAGTCGGTTAAAGATGCTTTAAGCTAAGAAGAGTCAACCTGAGCTTTGACGTCTTTGTATCCCTATGGCTGCTTCTTTCTTTTACCTCTGTGCTCAGGTGGTAGACTGCTGAAGAAGGAGGTCATGAAGATTTGGAGTTTGGTTCCAAGCTCAGGACAATCTCCAACACGCTGCTCAGGTGACCTACAGGTGGAATAAATACAAAGGTGCCCAGTTTAGGTTTAAAATTTTCTTCCTCCAGACTCAGATTTGTAGACTTTTGAATTCATTTTCCATTTTTGGAACCAGAGTAAGACGCTTCATATCAACATTAACTTTCATTTTTGTTTGTTTTTCAAAACCCAACTGTTCACATGAGCATTGCACATTGCAAGGTGTCATGGCTGAACTACCTGGTGGTTCTACCGACATAATGTTAAGACTATCATTTAAAAAGAAGATGGAAATCTTTCTATTTTTTATTCAAAAAAACTTGGTGCACGTTGATAAAGAAAAGTGTGTAGACTTCTTACATCAGTGCTTTCCTCATAAATGTTCAGAAAAGCCTCACTTTGCTGCCTTAATATGCTTCTTGAAAGCTTTGTATTTAATTAATGAAATATTTTAAATGTCTTAAACCAGGGAAACCCCTTTTAGATCACAAATCTCTTAGCAAAGTTACAGACAAACAAGACATGATTTAAAAAGCAAAAAGTCAAAAGCATCTATAAATTAATGCATCTTATTCTTATTCCTTCCATCTGATTTTAAAAGTATTTAGAGAGAGAGACCAGCTCACTGAAACCTTATTCCTCCTGCAGCAAATTCCTCCTGCAGGAGCAAAGTGCCCGTTTCAAGACCGAGAGCAAAAACATGTTTTGTGACAAGGTCATAGAGTGAAGAATGAAGCTTCCAGCATTTTACAAAAGAATCTAAGTACATAAATATGAGTGAAGTCAGTTGAGAATCGCTTCATAATTCGGGACATAACGGCAATTTAGTCAACAGGTAGAGAATGTAGGTCACACAACTTAAGCATACAGGGAGCAGTGATGAGTTTGAGACTTCAAAAACTGGAGAATGAAGGCTCAGAGCTGATGCATGCAGTTATAAAACATCACCATAACCACTTAGAGGCATCAAAGTAGTAGCAGCGGCAAGTATTTTCTTGCAGCAAAGTTTCAGATGTGCAACAGCAACATACTAAAGCAGTCAGCACATGAATAATTTTCCTACTTCTAAAGACCAGAAGGAATCATGATGATAACTCTGGCTGTTTTTTATTCATTGTCTTCGTGCGCTGATTGAAAATGGTTACCTTTGGAAGAGTGAAGACTCGGACAGAACATCCATGAAAGGACCAACGACAAACTGGAAAGAAGCAGGAGAGAGGAAATTCAGTTTATGTACAACAACAGGAAAAATGTGAGGCAGTGGTGTGCACAGATGGGAAAAACGCGCACATACATTTCACATTTTGGCCCCCAAGAGGGCACTTTCAGCCCAAAGGAATGCTCTAAAGCACATATTTTGGTTCCCAAAATGTCACTTTTGCACTTTTTGGCTCTCTGGAGGCACTTCAGCATTTGTTTTGGCTCCCTTAAGGTAGTTTGTCATGTCTTAACTAACCACAGAGGCAGGTAAGTTTAGTTCACCAACCAGAAGAGCACTTAGGCTCATGCTTTTGGCTCTCAAGAACTCACTATAGCTCAAGTTTGGCATCAAGAAAGACACTTTAGAGCATGTTTTCAACAAGTGGGCCACAAGGAGGGGTTGACCGCCCCCACTGCCCCCCCTCTATGCACACTACTGCTGTGAGGCTAATAATGTCCGAGCCTGTACCTGAGAAAAGGCCAAAGCAAAAGCAGGCTGCTGCAGCACCTGCAGCTCCAGCAGGTGACACACTCCCTCCTTCATCAGGGATTTGTTCTCACTGTGAAACATGCGCTGGTACACACACAGCAGCCAGGAGGGGTGGAGGAGGCTGTGACCTGAAGCTGAGACACAAATACAAAGTTTTCAAGAACCCAAACATCTGATTGGATAAGAAAATGTATCTTTAAACAGCTCATGTTTTTTATTGTATGAGTAAGCACTGAAGTGTTACCTTGACGATCATCCACAGTAGTTTGAATCAAAGTGTCTATTCTGTTTAAAACTGGGCGGACAACATGAACCTGTGCAGAAAACAGAAAACCAAAATCAGAAAGTCACAGGTTTATTGAGAAGCAGCCACCAAATCTAAATTCCTGAGATCTCCAACCTGGTTTTCCTCCAGAGTCTCTATCACCAGGGCGTAATCCTCCCAAAACTCTCGGAGCAGTTTGCTCTTCTTAGGGGCCCATTTGAACAAAATCTCATCTGCAACAGTTTTGAGAACAGTAAGAACAAAAACTGTGGAAAAACAGTGATTTGTTTTGGCATAAATACTGGCTAAAGTGAGATGTTTTACCGTCCCCTGAAGGAGAAAGAGGGCAGTCTGTCCCCTGCTTCTCTGAAAGGGTTACACACATCTTCAGCAGGTACAACGCCCTCTTGCGTGACACGCTGTCTCTGTGCGTGAGTCCATCCTGAAGTATCCTCCAGAAGGGAAGGGAAAGATGAGGGTCAGGGTCACAGGAGGTGGAGGAGGTGGAGGAGAGGCTGTGGGGCTGGAGCAGGTGGTCTGACAGGGCTGTCAAACACAGCAGTGACCTCTCTGTAACCACTGCTGAGCGGTGGATGGAGTGCCAGCTGCACAGATCCTCCAGAATCAACGTGAGGATGCTTTTTAACCTCACACCACTGTTACAGTTCAGGACGGTCAGGATGAGCCTGACTGTGATTTTGGACACTAAAGCGTCAGGAAGCGTTTTGACGCAGGATAAAGCAGCTGTCAGGACTGAGAGCTGTTCATCTGCAGGTAAAAAAGGTAAAACAGCAGCTATGACCTCACTTGCTGTTTCCACACTGAGTCTTTCATTGGTGAGCATCTCCTCCTCTGAGAGCTGCAGTGAGGGCAGCAGAGACAGAGCCACCTTCCCCGGGACTGACTCCTCACACAGCGGGAGACAGGCGCTCATCAGGCGGCAGGCAGCAGCGGTTCTCTCCCTGCAGGATGCTCCGGGTGATAGCTTCCAGAAAAGAGGCAGACATTTCGTCCACAGCAGAGACTCTATTTTCTCTCTAATACACTTTTTACTCGCAGCAGAAAACCGAACCGTGTCTGGGTCATTCAGAAAAGGTCTGAGACAGTCAATGAAAACTGTCAGCGCCTCCACGCGCTCCGTCTCCGGGCACGAGTCACTCTGCCAGGACAGAGACTCCAGCAAGAGGCCGCAGTCCGGAGAACCGAGCAACACGGCGTCAATTAAGACTGAGTTCATGTTAAATTCGCTTTTACACCAACATGACTAAGACAGTAACATGTAAACACCACCCGGCTTCTTCTGCATCAACCAGACACGTTTCTCAGAGCGGAATGTAAACTACCGCTTACGTCATCACGCAGTCTCGCGAGAGGCAGCTGTGAATTCTTCAAGTATTTTTTTTTTCTTTTTTTTTCTGCTGAAATGTGAAAACTATGAAAGAATCATGGAATGAAACCATAGACTGTATGATACCCATTCTCGCCAGATAAAAAATAAAAAAATTAAAATTAAAAACGAAGATGTGGCTTTGTTGAGACACTTCTTTTTCTTTTTGCCCATATTAACTCAAATTTTTGGGATAAAAATATGTAAAATAAAAATTGATAAAAAAGTCAAAATAGTGTGATAAAAAGTTGTAATTCTGAGATATAAAATCAAAATTTTGAGACAATTAAGTCAGAATAATGAGAAAAAAATCAAATTTTTGAGGAAAAAACATTGAAATGTACTCTTAGTATTACTTGCCCAGAAAAAAAAAGAATGTTAAATTATCAGACACTAGATCATAAATATATGGCAGCTTGTTCATGCCAGGTAAGACACAATAATTAAATAACATTGAAAAAAAAGTTATTATTACTTTTATTATTACTACTACTACTACCACTACTACTAATGATAATAATAATAATAATAATAATAATAATAATAATAATAAAAGTAATAGAGGACTTGCCCTTAAAACCACTTGAAGTAATAGGTTAAACTAGAGATGCTTGATACTAACTTTTCTGCTGATATTTGAGATCTCAATATTGTCCAACCTTTCATTTCTGATAACTATATCCCCCGACACTGATATCATCTAAAATTGATATTACTTGATACCGATATATGCAGGCTTTAACACCAAAGCTATTAGGTAACAATGTACCAGTGTGTCTAATCTTTTGTGATGCAAAATGAATTCACAACTTGCATACAAATGTTGCATTTTTCCCCAAGAAGATGGTAATTAAAGTTATAAAAACATCATAGATTTTGTTATGAAATGAATGAGGTCGGTGCAAAAGACAACATGAAATTTTTTTATACATAAGGGCATCAAAACTTTATTGTCACTATCATAAAAAACTCTTCTTCAGGTAAAAATAAGATGCACAGTATTGTGAATTCATACAATACTGGATTTGTGTGAACTATTTTTTGGGGGAATTCTTTACCCAATCAATTAATTGAGTGAGTGAATATTTGCCAAAGACATCAGCTCTTTTATATTCCAATTATCATTTTTCAAACAAGTGAAAACCTTAGTGGGGAGTTGGACAGAGAGGCTCGTTGTTAAGGGATTATATAATTCAAAATACTGCAGATCATTTTGTGTTCACTGTCTCTTCACAATTAATACTTCTGTGTTGTAATTATGACAGCAGGAGGCGAGTATAGAAGAGGAAGGCTTTGGGTGAATGCATTACCAGCTGTTAAGAGGATCAATTTTCCACATCAGCGACTACATTGCTGTGTAAGCCTAATAGGAAAAGTATGACAGAGCACTCTATACAAAATAAAGAACATTGTAAAAAAAATAATCATAAAAGTAAGACAAAAGGAGTACAAACATCAGCACTGTGGCTTACGGAGATTCTCCTGCACAAAACAAGGAAATTGCATTGTTTACATTAGCAAATAGGCTAAAGGGGAGGAAATGAAGTCCCATGACCACATGGCCTGAGAATCCACATGGTCCTAAAATTTCTTATTAAAGTTTATGCCCCAACAACACCTATTTAGACATTAAAAAAACACATCTGTTGATTACAAAAGACAATAAAAAAAGGATTAAAATGTTTTTCTCAGTGGTTCAAATGTGATAAAATAGTGAAAGAAGTATATACACAATATACAACATTAATAAATATGTTCTGTTTTCTGATTTAAATGCTGCCGAGTGTGTAATCTGTCATAATCCATAGTTTTCTAAGAGGAATGCTGAGTTTTGTCATGAATGTCTCTACACAAACACATTCCTCTTTAAGGAAACATTCGACTTAAGTTGCATGTTGAATAAAGGAAGAGCGCAGGTGTATCTGTTGGTATTTTCAGAGTATGAACTCCAGGAACTGGTCATCACCTAACATGTCCAGAGAGACACAGTTATTCGAGCGGCGGCCGTAGAAGGAAGGTTTGTTTTGGCAGTGTATAGGCGGGTAAATGCAGTGATCAGCGGAGGTCTTTGTGTTTGCTGAGGCATCTGGAAGACCGAAGGTGTAGCTGTGGGAGGAGTCAGGTGGTAGTGTCGTCCCGAGGGGTGTGGGAGGTGGGAAATGACGTACATCATCCAAACTGTGGCTGTGACGATCCGCAATAACTTGTGCCCTTGGTATCTGGATCTTGAACCAACAGAAAGAGAAGAGTGAGTGAGAAAAACAGACTAATCCACATGAGGAAAAAAAAAAAGAACGATAGATAACCAACCTGATTTAGTGACTCCTTATTGCGTAAATTCAGATCTTCATCACTACTCGGGGGACATGTGTTGTTTTCTGTAGAGACAATGACATGTCAGTTAAATTTTACTTATAACAAAGAGTTATTTCAAAAGTACAGGATCTCTGGAGAGGAAAATAAACTTCATCACCTGTTGACTGAAACTCTGGGAAAAGTTGTGAACAATCCACTGACACTCCTTCAAGAAGATCAGCCAGCTGGAACATCTCATCCGGGTCATCTACAAGAACTTCCTTTGGACTTCCTACACTGGACTGGATCTCTGAGGATGAAAAAGGACGTCTGTGTGTAAAGAATCTGCATTCATCTTTGGTCTTCTTTCACTCAAATGTTTCATCCTCTCACCTTCCTCTTGCCATCCCTCATCTTCCATCCGCGTCTTACTTCCTGCGTCGTACCCAGACGTACAGGAGCTGCCGCGGCTCGTTGCTGAGCTGAAACACTTCTCCACGTGCTGCTGCCCGTCCTCCTCCATGGAGGTCATCTCCGTGGAGAGGCTGTGCTGACGAGCGTCTGCTTCGATCCCCGAGCTGCTGGTGGAGCGTCGGGACAGACCAGGGCTGCTCTCGCTGCCCTGAGGGTCCAGGTCTAAGTCATCACTGATGTACGACTCCCTGTAACCCTTTTTCTCTGGAGGGGGTGACACAATCATACTTCCATGAGAGGATAAATCACAAAAAGAGAATAATCTGATAAGATGCCTTTTTGATTGATTGATAAAATTTGAAAAAACAAAAAGCAAAATGAGTCTATGGACAAACAGAAAGTCAAGACAGAGGACAGAGAGACTTTGTAAATTTGCAACAACAAAAAAAATCAAGGAAGAAAACCAAAAAACAACAAACAGTTAAATCACTGATTTAACCTCTTTCACATTTCCAAAAAGGAGCAGAAAGAGAGAAAACTTTTTAATTTCCACTCCTTGGCCAATTGTAATTGGTAAAAGAATATCCAGTCAGCTCTCATCTTTTAACCTGTGATCTATCTATAATATGACAGCAACAGTAGTAGTATAGATTTTTCTAAATTTCACATTATACCCACATACAAAGAGATAAACACACAAAAAGTTACACATTTGTACAATACATACAAACTCATAAATATGAATGTTTAATTCAAGAAACCTCAGTGAACAATAGACAATTGTAACAGTCAAAATCACAAGCTTCCCTCCCCTCACACAATGGTTTTCAGATCCACCTTTCCAATCTATAATTTGAGAAAACCATGTCTATATATTTCCTTTTAAAGTGGAAAACATTAAGGCATTTTTTAAGCTCTGCAGGCAGACTGTTCCAAAGTTTAACCCCACAGATTGTAACTAAAATGGTCCTGATAGTTGTTCTCAAAGCAAGTGTCCTAAAATTAACAGGGTACCTGCAGGTTTTGGCAAGACAAATACATGAATTTAAGACTTTTTAAGGATGTGTAGGAACCCTGATTAAACTCTACCCCTCAGATTAAACCCTGATCACGGCCCCCAAACAGTTTTTTAACATTGGCAGGTAGTAAATGGGGTCTGGCTAAAACATGACTATTGTAGTTTGGTATTCCACAATATCTGAAAATTTCAGGAGATTTAACTGCAGAAATAATGGTCTGGTGGTCTTATAGCTTGCTTTTGAAGTATAGATAATGAACGGAGTCAACATTTGGATGTGTTACCCCAAACCTCAGCACAGGAACTTAAATATGGTAAAACCAGATAACAGTGCAGAGTGCAAAGTGATTTATGATCCAGAACCTTTTTGGCTTCGTTCATTATTTAAAAACTTTTGGATTTTTGGTCTGTTTATGTTTCATGTGAGATTAAGGGGAATTATTTTTAAAAAGGCGGAAACAAAAGGGGTCTCATACCTTCGTTCTCCTCCAGCTGGCGTAGGTGTTTGAGCGCCGGCAGGAGGCTGAGGTAGATGCGATGGCTGTTGCTCAGGTGCAGGAGGAGGTGACGAGAGCGGAACGAGGATCCAGTGAAGTAAACCAGCTTTCTAGCGGAGGGCAAACCATCTGGCTGGATCTCAAATTTCTTCCCCTGAATGGGACATATTACCTTTACTCACTGAATAGGACAACATACTGCAAACGCTGAAGCGAACGCAGCGAATGCCCATTAAATAATAACATCCATCCCACCTAATCTGAGGAGAGAAGAGAAATTAGCATACCAGGAAGGTGAGACGTCCTACATTCGACCAGGGGAAGTCGTACAGCATCTGTCGGATGTTGTTCACCTCCTGACGTTACAGAAACAAAGACGTACGATTAAAGAAACTGCTGTAATGTTTGAGTTTTCTGGATTTGGGAATCATTATTTCATGTCAAATTTAGTGATCAATCATCAGTTGTCTTGTCTGTTAAAGGAGCCATCTGGACTTGGCAAAGAGGCCAAAGGCTTCTGGAGATATCTCACGCTCCGTTGGCTCTTTAATCAGCCAGGACTGGAGCCCTAATCCCCCCCAGATGGCCCCTGATGGACAGATCAAACAACTGACGGGCAGGGCAGGGTGGAGGGCTCCTATCTCCTCATGCTCTGCTGCTGGTGGCCACCCCACACATTCCTCACACGTCTGCTCACAGGTTTTATAGCACGGCCTGAATCCTTGAGCCAACGCAGGTTCACTCCCGTGTTGACGTATACGCTGTGCATTAATAACACATTCACACATGCACGCACCTGATAAACCTGCATTCCTCGCAGGGTCAGCCCGAGCAAAGCCGTTCCTCTTTCTTCCTTTTTGTCCTGCACAAATGAATGATGAGACGTCAGAGAAGCATCTGAGCAGCTCAGATAAGACGGCTTTTCTGCAGCTGAGCCCCTCGCCTAGAAACACAGGGCTGCTGCTAACAACAAATTAAAAGTGGGAGCACATTACGCAACGGAGGGAGCAGCTTTCGAAATAACACTCAATGGATGAGTGATTTCCAAATGGGGAGGACAATAAATTGGAAAAGATACAGGGTTACATAACTGCGCCGAAGTTATTTGTCCTGAACGGCTCAAATAAAGCAGAGCTGATGTATTTCTGTTGGAGAAAACATTTCAGTCTGAGGGGAAACACCTGGAATGAATTCAAAACAAGCCTCAGTAATCATTGTGAAATTAGTTAAATAGGTCTGTAACTAGAGGATATTTTCATTATGTACGAGTCTTCAATTTAACTGTCCAAGCCAGGAATGTTTAGAGTCAGGCCTGGGGTCTATGAGGTACATGCAGCCCTGAGCTTTAATCCTACAATGTTTTAATTATGGCTCTGAAATTAATTATAAGCTACTTATAATTAAGCTAAAGCTCTGTAAATGCTGTAGAAACTCAGCAACTCTTACAATTGACGTCTTCAAATGAATGTTTTTTTTTATCAGGATGTGAAAAGGTGAGTTCAAAAAACACATCAGAGACACAAGACCTGATTGAAGTTTAGAAATGGAGCAGAAAAGAAAACAAGTGGTGCATGGAAATTGTTCAGAATGCAAGATAAGAAATATTAGGGGCTTTTTTTTCCTCCCTTTCCCTCACCTCCCTTTACCTTTCTTCTCTTCTTACCTTCCTTCTATCAATTCTTCCATTTTATGCACTTCTTTCTTCCTTCCTTTTTTCTCTTTACTGCCTTCCTTCCTATCTTCCTTTCATTCTGTTTCCTTCCATTTTTTCCTTCTCTTCTTTCTTCCTTTCTTTCCCTTCTTCTATCTTTTCTCTCTATCTTTCTCTCACACCTTGTTTCTTTTCTTTTTCCAGTTCCCCTCCTTCCCTTGCCTCCATTCCCTCTTCTTTCCTTCCTTTTATTCCTTCTTTTCTTCTTACCTCCTACCATCTTTCTTTTATTCCTCCCCTCCTTCCTTTTCTTTCATTCCTTCCTTCCTCACTCTCCTGCCTTTTTCCTTTCTTCTCAATTCTCTTTTATTAATTCCTGTATTTCTTTCTGTCCTTCCTTCCTTTCTTATTAGGTCAAAATAGTCTGAATATGAAAAACAATCCTGATCCTGCCATAAAAACATCCTGACATATTTTGCTCTTATCGCCCCTAATGGAGAACATTTTCCTTGGTCAGAAACAGAATTTGCTGATGTCTACGCAACAGGTGACACTGAAGAAAACTGACCACTTATTATCTGGTATCAAGAGACACCTGAGGGACAGGTGAGCTTCAATTTTATCAGTCTGTGATGATGGAACAAGAATTTTTGACAATTCTTAGTGTTAAAGTGAAGGAAAAGTTAACAAATTGAGCATTTGTTTGTTGCTTTTACTATTCTTTAATGTCTGTAAGAGCTGCTGTTCTTTGGTCTTCCTCACACCTTATATATAAACCTCTATGGAAAACAGTTTGAAAACTCCTGAACTAAACTGACTTAATACCTTCTGCAGTCTGTAAAATGTGACAGGCACGTCCTCCAGTCTGCAGGCCTCCCTGATAAAGAGGAGGGTTGCATCGCGGGTAGACATGCCCCACAGCTCCTGATGCACCTTTGGCCCATGACAGAGGAGATAGTCCACTCCACGCTTTGCTATAATCTACAGGTGACAGAGGGAACAGGGACACGTCAGGAAAAGAGCACAAAACTAGCTCTAACTTCTGTAAACTGATGTAAAGTGCTTTAAAATGCTGTTCTGACTCAGTTACACCTACCCAGGGGGGAAAGTACTCCTTGGGTTCAAAGTAAGGAGTCGTCTCCATGTCTTCCCTGGCCGGCGGGTGGTCACTGAGGTCAGCCTGCAGGGCGTAACCTGCCAGCTGGAAGTAAACCTCCTCCTGCTGACGGCATTCAGAGCGAAGCACGCGCTCCCGCAGGTCAGAGTAGTAGAGATGCCGTGCTTTCCGTTCGCTGGAGACACACCAAGGAGGGGGGAGGGGGGAGGGAAACAAAAACATGTCATCTTCACGGGAGGATGAAGATGAGTTTAAAGAAAACAGAGGCAAAGTGAAAAAGATGAAGTGGACCTACCAAAAGAGTCGTCCGTTCTCGATGTAGTACTGCACTTTGAGGCAGAGGACGAGCGGCAGGAGTCTCCTCTGTGATCAGAGAGAGACATGTCAGAGGAAGCATGTGTGTGTGTGTGAGCATATTTCTGTCATGCTTCAGGAAAAGTGGAGGCATGTAGGCCACTGAACTGTGCCTCCCAATTAACTCACACATACAATAGTTCTGGAGAGGTCACAGCGAGCTCAGTGCTCCTAATGCACCAAACTAAAATGTTCTGTTCTTCCTGACAGTCTGTCTTACCTTCCCTGAATCTTGCTTGTATTCCTTAGGAAAATATTTAGTGAGTTTCTCCTCCATGTCAAGAAATATGTGCTCATTGTCTGTGAAAGAGAGAGACAATCAGGAAACAAGCAGACAGTTAGAGAGCAAACAAAACCATCATGTATCCAAGCGTGAAATTTCCCCAACAATGGGATTCACTGGGGTAAAGAAAAAGGCCTTGTTCTGCCGTTTGTGAATGAGGCTGCCAGAAGATAACAACAACAATGCTAATGTTCATATAGACATCCTCTAGCGTACACTGTAGCAGAGCAGTATACACCAAACACTGCTCTGTGACTTCCTGTTGGATTTTAAAGAAGAGTAAATAAAATCCAAACAGCATGGTGAGTTTGGGAAACTGGAAACAAGCTTTTAAATACACCATAACTGCTGAAACTGAAATACTAGCAAGAGTTAAAGTCTTATTTCCGCTGAAAACATACTATTTGACTTAACATGAGCCACATTCAGCTGACAAGTCCAGAGAAATGTCTTATTTCAAGATATTAAAAGACAAACGCTACATCTCAATTGCTTAAAAATAATAAACAAATGGGTTAAAGAATACATCTTGTCAAGGAAATTTCTAATGAGGAAAGATGCTTTAACACAATATACTATTCAGAACCCATCAGCAGATTTTCTTACTCTTCACAAGCAGTTTTGTCTTTTAATATCTTGAAATAAGACATTTTCTGGAGCTGTCAACTGAATGTGGCTCATATGAAGTTTAATGGACTTTTATTTACTGAAAATGAGACGTTAACTTCTGGTTAAACCCTTTACAGTGATGGTGTGTTTTGCCAGAATATGGCCCACTGGCAAACTATCACCAAGTCAATGGGCACAATATGAGAAAAATATGTGCAATCTATAGCGGAAAGTTTCCATGCGTTTCCACATCTATCATCCCAAAATATTATTATTTCATTCGGTTTCAACATTTAGAAAAACCCAAAGTTTCCAAATCATAGTTCTCAGTCTCATATTACAGAAAAGAGAATGTTAAATTAATACCTGTATCAGATTGGATCAGTATCAACTCATATCAAAGTCCAGGTATATTGGTAATGGGACTATATATATATATATATATATATATATATCTCATGTGCTTTATGCTTCACACAGCAATCCATTTTGTAACTTGCCTCTCAGAAATAAAAAAAAAAGAGGTTTTCAACATTAAGTTAGTGGATGAAAATCATTTGAACTTCCTCTGATTGCAGTAAAACGAAAGGTAAATAAATTCCAAACACAGCTTTCATTGAGATTTTTAGCTTTTAAATGGGGGTTGGTAAGTTTGGGAATCCAGAAACAAACCTTCAAACACACCATCACTGCTAAAACTGAAATTATAGCAAGTATTTGTGTTTTATTTCAAACAAAAACATATTATTTTTGTACCGTGGTCCTCAGAAATTTCCTTTTTTTTTACACTGGGTTGGTAGATAACATCACTGATTAATTGTAGCTGATGTTTTCCTGGCCATGAAGGTCCAAAAATACTGTTTTCCCTAACTTTTTGTCCACACCTCTCAATGTCAAGATGCTTTCATGATGTAAAGAGAAAGTCATTTAAAAAATCCCCATGGAAGACGTCTACTCTAAAAAATCTGTTTGCACAACATGATGAGAAAGTGTTGTACCATTCACAGCCTGGTCTGATGAGTCACGACACGGGCATGTTCTGTTTGATCCACCTTATCTCTTTTGTGAAGCTAAATCACTCAAACCGAGCCGTTTCAACAACTCCTTCCTTCAAAACCTCTATCCCTCCTCTCATCTATTTCCAATCTCAAACTCTGACTCAGTGCGACTCCTTCACCTCTCATCCTTCACTGAGGTGACTGAGTAAACGTTGAGGAGTTGAAGCAGTCTGTGTCATGATCGCTCTCTCCTGTGCACCCACCCTCCTCCTCCTCCTCCTCCTCCTCTTCCCATCATCAATCCATCCCTCCCCTCAGTGAAGAGCAGGAATGCAAGGGTGCATTCCAGGCTTAATGAAGTTAATATTGCAGGAATCCAGGCCCGAAGTGATCGCTGGACCAACACCATAAAAACAAAAGGCTGCTTGTTGAAGTGGTGAGCCACACAAGATTACCGAGGCATTTCAACGTATTTATTCTAAAGAAAAGAGCAGGAGAACATTGAATACAACGTTCAGGACTCTACTTGTGTGAGAAAGTGGATTATACAATTCTATTATGCAGACTAGGAGGGAGGTATGGAATTGTTTTAGTTAAGTGTTGGCACCGCAAAGCTCCAAATAATCCAACATCATGCTCTTGTTTATAGACAATCTCATACATGGAGTATGCTTTCTGTGTGCACAGAAAATCTCATCATGTTTGATGTTTTTTAGTCTGGAGTGGCTCTTGTTTGCTTTACAGTGAGCCGTTTTTCCATGCTCGTGCTCAGTGAGAAGTGAACTTACCTTTCACCACCGTGAGGCCAAAGAAGTGCAGCTCTTTGATGCCAAGAAGCTCAGTCACTCGGTTAAAAACATCCTGCCCTGTGGACTTGGGCTGGAGAAGCAAAGAAGTGTGTATTCAGTGTGTGTGCAAACACCGTCAGCAGCAGCCAAATCTCTGAGCATGTGGTCAGTTAAAGATGTTTTAAACACTTACACCAACAGTGATGTCCAGCTGGTCTTTGTTGGGGAGGAGGACACAGATCGTTCTCTCCTGCTTCGTGGAGGTAGACATGATGTCTTCAGTTCGTGTGCGGGGTGAGAATTTTTTCTCTGATAAAGCGCTTCGGTATCTGCTGCGTCACTTTTTATCTGTTCCTCCCAGTTCATCCATATTCAATCTAAAAAAGAAATGAGACATAAATTTATCACAGTTTATGGTTGATGCATATACTGTAAAAAGTAGAACGGTGCAAGTGTTTTGGCTAGATTCCCCTGGAAAGTACAGTTAATGTCTTGTTTCAAAATATCCACACAAAAAAAGAAAAAACTGAACAAATATAAAGCCTGAAATGCTTAGAATAAGTACAAAAAACTGCCATTGGGACTACTCCAACTGTCCCTCTTATATAGGTGTTGCCATAACAGAGCTTTATAACCAATCCATGTTCCCCATGTTGGTTTAGCACATTTTACATCAACTTTCTAGGCCATCTTGGGCTCTAGATATATGCCTGATTGTAATCTACAACGTAAAATGAGATTATCAGTTCTAAATGCTGACAGACAAAATAACCAAGTTTTAAATTGATCTCTTACAGGCCGATTATTGATTAATAAAAGGCCAATGCATCAAAATGCCGATATTGGCCTGGGCCGAAATCCCTAGTTTATCGGTCTAGACTAAGGATATCGGTCTATCCCTGGTCTTTGAAGTGTAGTATCTAGGGCTGAAAGATATATTGTTATCTTATCTGTATCGAGATATGCAAATTTAAGATATTTATATCCCAATATGGAAGACTACAATGATGTCGATTTCCTTTCTGCATGAAAAGCTCAGACAGTCACATGATTATTGGTGACTTTTTGTTCATGTTGATGACTGACAGTGAGCTCTAATCAATCAACCCCAAGTTCCACATCCTTTTAAATTATGATGATTTTATTTTTCTGGAAAATGCCTAGTTGTCTCCAATGCTAGAGTCATATTGTAGCATATCGATATCGAGGTATCTGGCATTAATATTGAGATATGAAATTTTGCCCATATCGTTCAGCCCTAGTAGTATCCCACCAATACTACTTAAATCTAGTGGCAACCTCCAGCCTTGGAAAGTGAATTTGATGTGGAAGTTGGCTGGTAGCAAAATGACCAGAAACCACAACCACAGTGGTTTCAGTCTGAAAAGTTCATTTAGTTTCATAGGTTGATTCTTTTAAGTTATTTTATGAGTTACCAAACTTACAAGGCTTGTCCACAATGAGCTTCTGAAGTCTGTATGAGAAACAGACAGTTGATGTCATGTCACTACTTGTAAAATCTATGATATTAATGGTAAGAAATAGACAGGTTGCCAAGATTTTCATGGTGAACAATGGAAAGCTAATGAATAATGGTAGTGCATCTTTACATCACTTTTTATCTTTTAAAGTTCTGTGTTTTGGAATTAATCACTGGAGCAACACTTGCAAGAAATGTCCCCAACACCAAGATTAGGTCAACATGATTGGTTCCCTTCTGAGGAGTCTAAATGTTTCACCATCACAATTATCCTCCAAAAGATGAATCAGATCCAGTCGGCTTTTAGCGACTTTTAAATTGGTCAAACATCAAAGCATTTCCTCCAAAATCAGCCGCCAAGACTTCATCGAATAGTAAGATGAATTCAACAAGCTCACTGAACTCTAATCCTATAGTAATAGTTCTTAACTAGATTCAATTATTTAGATAATCCTGGAGCATGCTTTTATGATCAAACAGCGACTGAAGCAACACAGATCTATAAAAAGAATGTGTTATTGCGAATTCTGATTAAAGTCCCAAAAATAAAAGAGCTTGGTAAATTTGGAAGGCATATTGGCAGCTGAAGCTGGGATGAAGCTTAGCACACGATGCTGACCCTGAGCCCCAACTGGTACGTGCTTTATCTGATTAACGTCTCAGAATCAATTAATCAGGTTAATTACTGCCGCGCGCCGACTCTCATCCCCTTAAATCCAACTCTGGACAATAACTTCGTAAAGAAAAGATAAAAATACACAGAGGGGAAAATGTTCTGTATCAAAGCTGAGCTAATCTCTTCAAAGTTTGAAAAAAAAAAGTTTTATTTTTAACTGAACAATAAAACCAGGGATCTTTGAGAAACACAAACTGTTGTTTCTTTGTGTCTTTTCACCACCTTTTCCAGAATTTTAACACACCAGGATAAAACAAGTGTTTCTATTGGTTTAGCAGCACCAGATGCTCGATATCTCTATGTGTTGATAAATCATATTGAATTCAAACTGTAAAAAAAAAATGTTGTGAAGTTGTTGTACTTCTTGGCTCAGAGTTAAAACCATTCGCCCTACCAAATATGATTTCCGTGACATGTTCAAACACGGCCTCACTTACATCAGTGTGTCAGAGCTAACAGACATCTAGAACCTGAAATTCCAGTAGCTCTAACATCTGACTCGTTTATGACACTGGATAATTATATTGTGCATGGTACAAAAGCTCAATAGACGAGGCATCATAACGAATTCTTACAGTTTTTTTCAATCTGGATCCACTCACTGAGTCTTGAAAAGCATCTGCTGACAAAAATGTGCATAATGAGAGCTTTGCAGGTTTATTACCTGGTTGGTTTATGTAACGTCAGTCAAAAAACATCTTTACTTGGGTGTTTGAGACAGTGAAGGGATGGGAAAACTGTGATGTGTTAAGCAATAAAAGACAGAGATTTAAATGTTGTTTTATGCTGCAAAGCCCTGTTTTCCCTTTTGGATCATGTAATTTGTTCATATTGAACACCTCTTCTCACTTGCCTACTGATATTCTACATTTATTTGAGATTCAAGGGCAAAAACACAATTTGATGCATCCAGATAAACTAAAAAGTTCACAAAAATCCTACAAATTAAAAGGTTTAGCATGTAGATTCACATTTTAATGCTAATACCAAAGGTTAACTGAGTAACTGACTGAAAAGAGAGCGTGGCAGCCAGTCAAAACTCACCAAAACAAGGTTACCATCAACCCTAAAACCCCAGACCCCCCACCCCCTTTTTGTTGCTGACCAGGGTGAAACCTGGCATCACATGAGAGCAACCATCTGCATGTCTTAATTCCCCTCCAAGACTGTCATAATCCTTCTTCTGAGCACACTGCTGGAAAAACATCCCCTCTGCACCGTGCATGCATGCACCCCCCACCTCACTGTCTGCTTTGAAGGAATAAGAGAAGAAGAAGGGGTATCTGACTACACGGGAAAACACGGTTACACTGACTCATACCACCTGAACACAAAAGGGTGAGCCAGCTTTTCAGCGATGGGAGAGCAGATCTTTTCACATTGTTGAGTCATAGTCTTGTGAGGGACATTTAAGCCTCATACAATGACAAATAACCTCAGTGTTGGTCCTTAAATCTGACAAAACTGCAAAATGTGATGAAAACAGGTTTGATGCTTCCATTTAGAACAGCTTCTCAGGTGTAAATGTGAATTTGTGCTATTTAGATGACATGAACTCAGCAGTTATAAAGCTGGATCCAAAATGTCTCTTTAAGTGCCACTTTTTGATTTCGTAATTCAGCAAAATCTTGCACAATCAGACCCACGAAGTGCATAAATATCACTAAAATTTCTTGATATGCTCATAACTAGCATAGAGTTTTCAAAATGTTTGATCTGCATAGATTAGAATGCATGTATATTGGTTATTTAGGTTATATGTTCTTGCAGTTCAGTATTTAAACCTTGCAATATTGATGATATTAGATAGGAAATTACATATGCAAACTGTTTATATACACCAAATCTTATTAATTCGGTGTAAAATGATATAAAAAAAATTAGCATTATTAAAAAAACCAGACAAATTAGTTTAAATATGTATTTTAAGAGTTTTCAGTAAGGGGCAAATTTGATAAACATACTAAAGTTCACCTGGTCAGTGAACGCAACACAACACTTTGCATTACAACTGATTGGTTCAACTCAAGCTTCAACCATTTACACACATTATTCAGAGGAATACATCAAATTACAAAGAAAGCCTCAAAATAAGACTTGACTATTTGCTCTTGCAGTATTTACTTTGGTTTTTAACATTAAAAGTACGAGTTTGATAAGATGGGATGGACCTGAACCGTCCAGTCTAATGCAACAAGTGCATCCACAGCTCTGCTAACTGTGTACGGGGCTTTAAATTACTCACCGTAACACCTGGAAAGGCAATGAAGATTTTTTTTTTCAGTCACGGATCCTCTTTAGTGTCTTCAAATTGCTTTTCTTGTTTTAATGAAGAGAAATCGTGAGCTTACACACCCATTAGTCCTGCTTCACAGTTCACACTGCGAGTCGTAACTTCTTCAACCACAGTGAAGCGCTTACAAACGGGTCATACCATTTCACACACTTTAGGGGTGGTTGAAGTTTTTTTTGGAATCTTTTTACCCCTTTCGCGATCTAATTTCGACTTAAAAACTAATTTTATCCAACAAATATTACTTAAAAGTCAAATTATATCATAAAAATGAAAGAATGTTCATTTAAAATATATTTAAGTGTATTATAAGAAGTGTATAGCCCCCTGTCGCCAACGTTAATGTAGTGGCCTCGTACCAATTAGAATGAAGCTCTAACTAAACTGAATGCAGCGCTTCCAGTCAACCAGTTGCTGATTTAATCCCTTTTCCTGGAAGTTTGTCATCTATACATTAACATATTCTGCATAAAAGACATCTTTTAAATGCCCGGAATTTTCACTTAAACTTTGAACTCCAGCAGCTATTGTGATTTATTTGTCCTTAATAGATTTGCCATGATTTGCATCCCTCTGGTTTAGTTATAGAAAAACTAGAAGAGCTGGATGCATTTCTGTCTAAATGTATGTTTTCACAGATCCTCCCTTTTCCTAAACTCACTTCCTAAATCTCTTAGTTTGTTTCTTTCACTCTACATAGTCAGAGTGGATTTACTACACTCATGGGGTGTTTTTCTTTATTTTCAGAATAAAAAAATGTGATGCACTTTTCAAGTTCATGAGTAGAAAACCTTACTGCAATCACAATGTCACCTATGGAAGTTCATTTTTGCCAGGTGAAAACATAAAAAAAGAAAACTTGGCTTCCCCCCTACGATAAGTCATTTCTTTGAGGGGAAAAAAAAGTCATAATCATGACCTAAAAAGTCAAAATTATGAGTCAAAATAATGAGATAAAAAGTTATATATATGACATACCTAGTCAAAATTATGAGAAATAAGTCAAAATTGAGACAATTAAGTCACAATTGTGAGACAAAAAGTCATAATTTTGAGGTAACAGTCAAAATAATCAGATAAAAAGTTATAGTCATGGTATAAAAAGGCAAAAATACTGAGCTAATAAAGTCATGATTATGATATAAAGTCAAAGTCGTGAGATAGAAGAAAGGAAGAAAGCTTGCTACAAAGCCTTTTCATTTTATTTTTTACCTGGCAGAAAACAGTTTCTATAGTCATCTGTGAGGTAATCATTCAATGAGAACAATACCATCTTCAATAGAGGGAAAGGGGGTTAATTTACGATTTTAAAGTTGCAGGGTAGGCTTAATCAAAACTTTTCCTGCTATACATAAAGAAAAGGGAATTGAAATCAGCATTTTTTTAAAAAAAACATTGTGATGTTTAATATGCTGTACCACAACTGTATACTATTCAAATTGAAATGTAACATTCTCATTTTCTACAACACAGTCTAATTGACAACGCTGCCATCTGCAGGGCTATTTAGCAAATTGTAAATATAAAATCAAAAAAAGGCAACACATTACCCCCAAAACCTGACCATCAGTGTAAATTTCAAACTAGGTGTGATGTGCTGTGTTAATAAACTTGATAACAAGATGCAAATATAATGAATAATTAAGAAAAGTCGTTGAAACAAGTTCATAATATGCATATTTAATGGTAGAGTATGATGATATACCGTATAAACATTTTTCCAAGAAACATTTTTTTAATTCCAAGCAATACTTTCCAGTTCAAACACTTAAATAATCACCAAAGATACCGACCGAATACTTTCGAGGAAACAAGTTCGTGTAACCAACATGTGCTTTAGCCGAATCATGATCATAGCTTAAAACCCCTGTAGTAAAATGTAGTAATGTTGTACGGAAAGCGTTGTTCTCCCAACACCAGGCTGGGCAAATGCTGTGCAGAATGCTGCAATGGGAAGGAACAGCATAAAAGTCCAAAGCCAAGGCTGCAAAGTCTGAGCAACAATCCTATTTCAAATGCAATCTTTGCCTTTAAAAATGATGGAAACTTGTTGATAAAAAAGTAAGTTGTACAAATGATTATTCTCAGTACAAAACCTTGTAAAATGTAGTCGTGGTGCAAATCAATGCAGTGTCTCTTCAAACTGGTGGGATGGTGTCGACAGTATGTGCAGACTTGACCTGGGCCAGCTCATCAAAAAACAACCAGTTCATTTCTGTAGCAGCTACATTTCCAGTTCAGCATCTAAAAGGAAATTAATTACTTGGAGGAAAATAATTAAAAGTGAAAACATAACACATAAATAACACTGAAAATAGAGCATATGCTGCGGGAAATCATTCCCCAAACAAAAACAAATGTTTTAAAAATGGCAGTAGAAAAATAAAATGGCGAACTCCAAATCCACCATGATTCCAACATGAAATGAAAGATACTGTGATTTTGTTCATATGATTTTTAAAAGAGAGTAAATGTTTTTTTTTTTATAAAACAAGAGATCATTCAAATACTTTAAACAGAATAAGGTTTAGATGCAGTGAGGTATTGGCTCCACATGTCCCTCCTCTGACCGTGTGTCTGATTCTCTCCTCGCTCTACTGAAAGAACTTGAGGCCTGCAACAAGAAAGAACTTCTCCAGGAAGATCTCAGAATCGAGGACGGCGATGTGGGCGGCCCGGCCGATCAGGGAGTTGGCTGTGTTGGGCAGAGCATGAATGACATCATATCGCACTAGATTACAGTCTTTGTTCTGGAGGACTGGCAGCAGCAGGTTCTCGATCATCTCAGCGTACACGGGACCTGAAGAGGAGAGAGAAAGAGATCAGTCAGGGCCAGGGGCAGTCTTTTTACCCATCTAAAATCAGCTTATCTCTCTTTTTCTAACAGTTCTGACTCCTCAGCCATCAATATACTTTTTTATTTTAACTTATTTTATGTCTTACTGTGAAGTAGGGTTGAAAAGCGGTGGAATTTATTTATTTTTTTCAGAACTTTTAGTTGAGTTTTGAAACAAACAGTAATGTTACAGGGTACCTGCGGGTTTTGGCAAGTCAAATTTAAGACTTTTTAGGACCTTTTTAATGCCACTTTTATTGAAATGTAATACCAAAAAAACACATAAATATGGTCGATGTTTAGGGTCCTGCTGCATTACAACCAAATCATAGCATGTGTCACTTAATGAGACTCATTCAAGTTTCCTTTTTGACTGTTTATTGAACATAAAGTTGCTCACTGGTTAATATCTGTATGTAAAAGTGCAAACAGTGGCCCACAGTCATAGACTGCCTGTCTAGGATGCAGATAAATCTACTTCTCAAAAAGTCCCGCAAAAAATAATTAGATAAAATCAGTAAAACATTAACAAGTCCTGCCTTGACAGATTTAAGTCCTTTGAGTAATTTATTTAAGACCAGAATATAACATTTATATGAGTTTAAGACTTCTTAAGGCCTTAGATTTAAATACATGAATTTAAGAATCTTTAAGGATGCGTGGGAACCCTATGTTAGACATGTTTTTCAATAGAATAAGAAAAGTTTTAAGTTAATAGATATAAAAAACAATACGGAAGACAACTAGAGCACAACAAAACTAAGCTTGGCCGTTCAGTGAGTTACAGAAAAAAAAAAAAGACTAAAAAGCAACAGTATGTATTTGAGGTAACTGTACCACATTATACAGAAGAGCTGTAGACAGACTAAAGAAAGTAAATGAAACCTCCCCACACACATATGTGAATGTATATATAGACACACATGAAAAAGGGATGTAAACATGGCACTCTCTCAGCATCCAACTAGAGAAAAAATAAACAAATGAAACAGAGCAGAGAGAATGAAAAAGATATAAAACATAATAAAAACTGGTGTAAACATTCATTTTATGAGTCACTCATAAGTGTAGCCATTCACACATTTGAAAAAAGTGCTCCAACTTCTTTGAAATCTTTTTGTTATGCATCTTATCTTCTCCATTTTTGTAAAGAAAATAAATTGTTTGAGACAAAGTGTGAGGGAAGAGAAGGTGATTTCCAACATAGCCAACAATCTGTCATCTGACTCAGAGTTTCACAAATGCTGTTATATCTGTCTTATACTTTAGAAGCTGTAGGTTAAAGGGGTGATGACTAAATAAGCTGTTAAAGCAGTTGGACTGATGGAGATTCTTTAAGCTTTTAGAAATTTTCTAGAAGATTTCTGTCCAAAATGTGACAAGGGAAAAGCAGGAACATAACACGTGGCACCTGTTATAGGTGTGATCAATATTTCCACTGATTTTTGCCAATCTGACTTTAGATTTATTCAGCACAAAATGAAGAAGAGTGGACTTGATGCAGGTCATCAGTGATCACTTGACCCAAATCTCTCTCCTATTTAGTCTCAATATTTTCCAAAGAGAAGGGGTGCAGTGAGGAAATGAGGGTGTTTGTTACAGAAATAATACCCTTTACACAATGAGATGGTTTACAGGAGTGCATCTATAGGAGTAGGGTCTGTAAGGTTGGGGAAATCAGGGTTTCTATCTCACAGAAAACTGCAGGTATCCAAAGAAATGTGGTTATAAAGAGCATATTTTTCAGATTATTGTTCAAACAATGCCAACACATTACCAGTGTAAAGATTTTTAAGTGTTGTGACACCCAAAGTGGACTAAAAAAGTAAAACCTGAATCCATAAAGGAAGGGAAAAATCAGATTGGCAGTGACTGGGGCTGAAAAAGAGAAGCCTTGAAAGCCAGAATGACACATAAACTGATTCCAAATTAAGCTCAATTTTTGGCTGGAGAAGAATCCAAGTGACCTTTTTAGTGATCAAAACTTCAACTTAATGAGGAAAAACTGAATTTAATGAGTAGCAAGCAGCCAGATGGTGAGCTGTTCTCTTTATTATGTCAGAGTTCACGTGACTGAGCTTGTTATCCTTGCACGCTCCTCTTCCATTGCAGCACTCGTTTACCGTTAAACATGCAAATCTTAAATCTCACAGACTACTATTTTGTCCACTCACCGGTTTGTTTGTCTTTTAATGCAGTTTTGCACATCTCTATCCTAGCAGAATGGTAGGGGACGTAGCGATCCTGCAGTGACCCCACCAGCACCACGTTCTTGAAAAACTGGAGACCTTCAAAAACAAACCAGCATAAAAAAGGTAAGCGTACAATTCTTTATTCTACACATGCAGGTTTGTTTTGTTTATGAGTCAAAAATACAAAAGTTACCAGATTTCTTGCTGAGTTTGTAGAGGAAAGTTTGGCGAGGATCAGAATGATCACGGCACGTAAGCTGCAGGAGAGACCCTGACTTTTTCCACTTTTGCATGAACCAAAGGCCTGAGAGGAAAAGAGAATAAATTATTCAAAGGGCTTTGCCTCAACGACGGAGCACAAGAGAGCGAGAAGCATAACTCTCAACGGGCAGACTGAAGACAGCAGAGGGAGCTCACCTGTGTTGACCAGAGCAGAGCTGTTGTACAATGTGCCCAGGTGAGGTCCAGAGAGAGAGAGGAAGGTGTGAAGTCTGCTCAGGTAACACTTGAACCTTGGCCGAGTTAACACTGACCGAACGATGAGGTTCCCTAAGGAGTGGCCCACGAAGCTGAAAGAGAAGAAAACTCCGAGTGAGCAAATGCGTCTGAAGAATATGGCTTTATTGGCAGGAAATGAGGTCTGTTCAGATGGAGAATTGAGTCTAAATAAAACACTTTACCTTATCTTGGAGACTGTGAGGTTGTATATCTGAATGTATTGGACGATCTCATCCAGCAGTCGGTCTGTCATTGACTCGAAGTCAGCAAAAGTGTCATTCTGTGGAGGAAAAGGAGCATGAAATGAAAAAAATGAAAGGTGTAGATGATTATCTGAAGAGGTGCTGCAGCATTTTCTATTAGCCATGTTCACTGTGTAATTTCACAAGAGTTTTGTGGAGAATCAACTATACATATTGGGAAACTTTGTTGTATGAGCAATCAGAAAAGCAATATTTCCATATACCTTTGATTTTACAAAATGGCTGCTGTGGAGGTTTTGTCAATCTCTCAGCTTCAAAGAAACACTGAAGAGTAATTTTGACAGCTAAACCACCAATTTCCGGTCCGAAGAATCTGATGGTATCAACATAAATAAACTAGATTCAACAAAAAACTTGTTTCACAGAAATTTTCTATTTTCTTGAGTGTTTCACCAAGATAGTGTTTATTGATGCCCTGGATGGTACCTTGGTATTTCTAAAAAGTATCGTAAATAAGGCAGAACTGGATGAAAGTAGAGGGTATCATACCAAAGTAGTAAGAAGAGACTATTTACAATCCCGATGATATGAGACTGCCCATGAAACTGAATAAAATAGTCCACTCTCTGCTCAAATTAACCACAAAAAGGACAGCTGTGGTTAATCTTCAAGGAAAACTTGGAGTCTTTGCAAATCATCACCATCATCGTCTTTAGACGTCAACATGGGGATACAGAGATATTGGACCAATTCTCCCTTTCCATCATTAGAGTGGCACAGCATATACTGCTTCCAACTGACAGACTCTTGACCTTGACCCCTTCAGTAGTTTGTGTTTTGTCACTCATGTTTACAGCCACTTTAATACAATCACCAGCAACTTGCATGTAAGGTTCTGTCAAATATTCAACATATACATAATATATGTCTAATGTCTCAATACATCTGCAACCAGGAGCATTGGATTTTCTGGCTGTGGTGGTAGTTTGCCTGAAAAAATAAAAGCTATATGTTATTTAGAAGCTGAAATATTGACGAAAACAATTTTCAAGTCAGTCGTTTTGCTGAGTCCACGATGGCAGCCGTATAGGACTTGGTGTACAAGGAACCATTGTTTTTCTGATTGCTTACACGATATGGTTTCCAAAACTGCATAGATTTCATACCCTACAAAAATCATGCCAAAGCTAAAATCCAAACATGGTGAACGTCACTATAACTGGTGTCTACGAACACTCACCTGGTTCCTCTCAGACATGAGGAAATCTATTCGAGCACCAGGTAATCCAAGCTCCAGGTAAGTCTTCACCAGTCTCAGGTCTGCACTGTTACCTGCAGAAGTTCATTCATTCATATTTAGTTTATTTGCTCATTTAAGTGTTTCACAACACCACAAACATGGTTCCAACACGTTTCAGAGTATTTCTTTGAATACAGAACTTTTTTCACTCTGTTATTTTACCGTCGAGGCCGTGGACACAGACGATGAGATGAATGCCTTCCTCGCAGTTTTCGTCCTCCTCCAAACTGAAGTATGGCACGGTGGACGCCAGCTCAGGTACCTCACTGTACAAGAAGCCAGGCAGCCTCAGCTGTTTCATTTCCTCCTTGGCCTTGATAAACCTGCATAATGAGGGTTAAATAGATTAAGTGAATTCAAAACCTGTGAGTCAGGAAGAATAACTGCATCAACATTAAGTGGGCTGGTGCAAAATGACTCACGCTTTCATCTGAGGTGTGGGCGCACACTCGTACCACCGCAGGTTGGAGGAAAAGGACGTGGAGGGACAGAGAGGCCTCCCCAAACTGCACCCAACACCGCTGGAGGCTTGACTGGAGCAGATGGGAGCTTTTGATAGATCTTTAGCTCCGTGGGGGTAACCAATGCCGAGGTGTTCGAAGAGAAGACTCGTCTCTTGAGCGGATGCATCCCCGCTACACTCCTCATCAGCAACGCCGTTAACAAAAGCGTAGCCGTCGCCTTCCTCGTAGTAACCGTTCTCGATCATCTCGTGCTCCGTCTCCTCCTCGTCCTCCTCAGCCTGTCCTGGTGCTGTTTGTATTCCCAGTGTGATAGCAGACGTTTCTACAGGGCTGATCTCAGACACATCAGTGCTTGAGCACGAGCCAAAGTAGTTCTCCACCATCCCACGTTTTACCAGGTCAGTGCTACTCGTTCCAGAGTTACTGGAGGGACAAGCCGTGTTCGTTTCACTACGAGATTCTTTACTGGTCCCAGAAGCAGCTGCTCCTTCCTGCACATGCTCAGAAAAGCCGATCAACTTGGAGTCCGTTTCCAGGTTGAAGGCAGATTTAGTTAGTTTAGAATCACCTGGAACAGAGTCAGGATTGCAGGTCACTTCAATAGTTGGTCTGTTTGTGACCTCCTCAGAGAAAACTAGACTCTGCTCCTGCACCAAGACACTCGACTTCCTGCCTCTAACCTCAGCCCCACCGGAGCCCCGAGAGGATCCGTCGCCTTCTTCATCAGAAGGCAAGGAGTTAATGGACGTGAGAGAAGACTGTACTCCACTGACAACACTAGTGTTTTCTGGGTAAAGCATTTCTGCCGCTCCACTCGGCTTCTGCACTGAGCTCTGCTGAACAGAGCGAGTAGCAGGGCTCAGCAGAGGCCTCTCTGTGGGCAGTGAGGCAGCGGCAGATTCAATATTACTTGGTCCCACACAAGTCGGCAGTCCTGTAACAAAGTGAGTCGCAAAAGAGCTGGACTCGCTATCAATTCCTGAATCTGAAAGGCGAGACGAGGCACTGGGGACTGCTCCATCAGGCAGCCTGATACAATCACTCTTTACCTTTACTGAGACCAGGCAGGACGGGCTCTGCTGTGCAGTCTCTTTGCCCGACCTTTCAAAGACAGAGTCCGACTGTTTTGACTCAGACAGGTCTGACTGGGTTATCTCAGGAACATGACGACTCACAGCTCCATCAGTCTGACATGGCAGTAGAACTGTTACTTTATCTCCTTGGTACGGGTCCTTGGTACTTGGTTTCACCTCGATTTGCTTCAGCCCAGAGGACCACTGCGGCAGCTTCCTTCTGTGGTCGGCTTGTTCGTCTTTGTGAAGTGGTTGGTTGCTTGTAGCGAAAGCCCCAGTACCTGCCTGAGGATTGTTCTGAAAGTCACACTTTGCTGGATTCTTGAAAATACCTTTTTGAGAAGCAGCAGTTACATTGTCATCTGTAACAGAGTCAACAGTACTGTTTCCAGGACGTGTTGATGTGGCACCAAAGTCAAAAATAGAGCTGGCATTAGTCCTTAAATCACCCTGTAAGGTTTCTTGTTCTTCTTGGTTAAGAGGAGCTCCCCCTTCCTTGTACTTTGTGCTGCTGTCACTGAAGGGAGCTTTGAGGTTCTTGTAACCCACCAGAACCACCGAGTCTTTAGAGCCCTGTCTAATCAGCTTCTTAGAGTTCTCAGTCTTTGAGTTTTTCTTCAGTTTGACAGATTTTCCTTTGGACTTCGGAGGTGGATCGTAGCTATCCGGCCAGGTGTTATCCACAGAGGCCGACCGAGAATCGGGCAGGGGGCTGGCAGCTGCACTGCACTCCTTGGAGTTGGGTTTGTCTGATTTGCTGGACACTGAGCCAGCCCTCGTATTCTGCACGCCCAGCCAGGGTCCATCCCGATCTGCAAAAAAAGAATAAAAAAGACTCACAAACCGCTTTCAGAATACCAACTGAATAAGACAAGTTCTGGTTGTTGTTTCCTTACAATTCAATAATAAATATTCATTCTTTTAAATTATGCTCAGCATACATTTAGAATTATTGTGTTTCGGTTGATAAGATAATTTATTGCTACAGCTAAAACTAGTTTCAACATAATGTTTAATTACAGCTGTTGGGGTTACTGTAGCTTTAAGAGAGCTCTCCATTAGGCTTGTAGCTTTTACACTGTTATGCAGGGCAGTTGAAAACATTGTGTCTGTGTCTGTGTCCTGAACCTACGCATATTTTTTTATGCACTTGAGGTAAAATCATTAATGTGAAGGTTAACTGTGGCAGCTTAGTTTGTTTTTTTTGAGTGGATGAATGCTACACAGACACAAGGAGACGTGTAAACCAGGACCACCAGCAAAACTATTTTGACCCTTACATCAACTGAACGCCAAAGTTAGACGCCAATTCTGACCTTCAGTGATTGAATCCAGGTATCTATCCTCAAAGATGATCGGCAGAGAGCTAACATCACCATCGAGATCTGCACACTCTGCTGGAAGAGGAGGTAAAGACAGGAAGTAGCTGGAGCTTTTGATAGCATTAGTCATCTGCTGGTGACTGTGAGCGCTGCGAGGAGGAGGAGGAGGAGGGG
This sequence comes from Thalassoma bifasciatum, assembly GCA_008086565.1. Taxonomy (NCBI): domain Eukaryota; kingdom Metazoa; phylum Chordata; class Actinopteri; order Labriformes; family Labridae; genus Thalassoma; species Thalassoma bifasciatum. The sequence continues at coordinate 92,204 of RPOG01001431.1, read as the reverse complement.
GAGGAGGGGGAGGAGGAGAGAGAGTAGAAATCAAGAGTCAGGTTTTTCCATACCTGGAGTATAGTATTTCAGACAAGCTGGTACAAGCACATGACCTGATAACAGCAACACTGTATTTCACAATCATGATGAACATGCTGGTGCAACTTACTGTAGTTCCTGATAGGCCAGTGCAGATTGTCTTGGATGTTCAAGACAGAAGAAAGCCTCAGCAAACCGCCTCACCTGTAACAACACCACACTCATCAGTAAACACTCAGGATTCTGTGCATAGTTTAGTTTCAACACTGAATGCAGAATGTTTCAAAGCCTGTACTCACTCTCAGTGTGTGGTGCTCCATCGCTAGCACGGCAGCAACGTGCTCCTGCAGGGACACCACCTCGAGGAACTGTCCCCACAGAGCCATGAGCAGAGAGCAGAGCTGGGCCAGGTTCATGTTAACCAGTTCTGCCAGTTCATCAGGGGACTCGGCTTTTTGCTGGGAAGCACAAATATGAAGACACAAAACATCCACCAGAGGGCTCAATTGAGCTTTTCTTATATTAGCAGCATGAAGATATACACCAGACAAGTGTTTAAACCCACAAGGTGAACTTAAGTTTGCATCATGGCCTTCTTAAGTAATCAGACCAAAGTTGACTTGCTCATAAAAACTCCATTCATAAAAAAACCTGCACACTTGATTCTGTATCAGGTTTCCAAATTAAACTCAGTGTTTCTACAACAGTGTTCGTATGACCCTTTGTTATTTGATACACAAAATTATTCACTATATTAAGCAACAAAGTGCAATAAACAGGAACATGAAAGTGATACTTGACCATCCTGAGTTTCATCCAACAAATCCACAATTCAACAGCTCTGTAAAACACTCCTGATCCAAAGAGGGTCAACCTCTCAGGACTTCAGGACCAAACCACTGAAAGCTTATCCCACTGACACAGTCATGAAATGCTTTCAGAGACAAGTTCCAAACATGATTCTACAAATGTACAACCATTTCTGAAAGCTACACAGGCTGCTAATCATTTTTCCTTATTGGAAAAAGACTTGTAGTGTTGTACCGCAAAAGCTTTACCCTTGTTGTTGTAGGGACTTGGGGTTGTTACTTAGTGTGTTTCCACTACAGGGAGCAAAAGAAAGTCTCTAAAGGGACTTCACTTTATGACCCAAAAGGTCTCTGCTGTGGGGAGTTGAGTGTGAATTTGGAGTTGGGACTTCTTTCTGGTTGAGTTCTTGCAGCAGTTGTTTTCCAAACATTCACAGTTCTTTCAAACCCAGGGGAATCACAGAAAACAAAGGGCTGGGGGAAATATTCTAATCCCTTTAGAAGTAGCTCCTGGGACTAAAACTCCAGGGTACTTGTGTTTGTAATGAGGCTGGTACTGCTTGGTTCACCTTCTCTGCGAAAAAAAACAGCCACTTCAAAAACCGCATCAGCGATTATTCATAGATTCAAACACACCCCAGCTAAGCTTACAACATTCAACATTACAGCATACTCCCGATAAATCATGCCCATACCCTCTGGTGAAACAAACACATTCCACGATGAAAGATTTACTCTAACCAGAGAGCTTTCAAGTGGCCTTCTGACATATTAACTTCTCCCACACGACAAACTAAGCAGCATTTCAATGATCTGACGGTATTTTGCTTCCAATACATTTCTGCAGTCTTTACCTTTTAAAAAATAATTATCACACACATGAGAGAGCAGCATTCGACAGGTCCTACCTTGATTTGATCACATAAATCAGCAAGACGGGCCTCCAAGTCAAGTTGCTCTGAAGAGGCAGAAGAACAACATCATTGAGAATCACTTTCAAGCTTTATTTAATAAACAGGAGGTTTTAGAAGAACCTGTTATAAAGGCAGAATAAAGATGTGGTGCTAAGGCGACGCTGGTGTTAGAAAATACTTTTTCTATGAGACCAAAGACAGCGGTCGTCTTTGACTGAGACCTGGTTTTAAAGATGAGCCAGACAGTGCACAAACAATCAGGGTGAAAAAGAGAAAAAGACAGCCCTGTCTCTGAAAAATGGGACAAACAGAAAGAACATGGTGTTTCTAGGAGAATGAAGCTGGAGTGAAGAGAAGAAGGGAGAGAAAGGCAGGTATGTTTGAGGTACTGTAAGGGACAGGACATACCTATGTAGACGTGCCTCTGACTTCTGGGATAGGGTCTTCTGAGTACTCGCTCATAAAGGACTTGCATGCTGGGCTTGGCTAGTAAGATTGCACATATATGTTTAACCTTTTTATTATTATTGAGTTAAAATCTTCCATTTGGAGAGAGTTTAGTCAGTAATAATCAGATTTGTTTAGGGGGTTGTCAAATTTGGCCTTAAATTTTTGGTTAACAGTTTATTTTCACTGTATGATTTCGTGATTATAGTGAACTGAGATTACAAACTACAGTGAGATTATTCAAGGCAGGTCTCTGGCTGCATGGTCTGCTTGAAGGGAAAAATAGGTTAATGTGCAGGGATCAGGGGTGATGACATGGGAACAAAACAAACTTACAACAAACACCAACACTTATAAGACAAAGCAATGAAAATCCATCCAGAGCAAAAGTAAAAGACAAACTAAACATCTATAAAACAGATATATCTTTGTAACAAACAGAGAGGACTTGATTCTTCTCAGTGTTTGTGTGTTTAACAAACCTCATGCAGAGTCATATGTTCTTTTCTGGGGTTACAGTTAAAATATACAGAGTCCTAACTCTGTCGTGAGTTGTTGTGAAGCTTTGGTGCAGTTTACCTAGCTCCATACGATGGGAAGAGGGCAGGTCCTTAGTGATAGAGGTGAAGTAGTCAAACAGGCCCTTGTAGGCTTGCAGAAGATTGGAGCAAAGGCTGTGGTGTAGACTGAAGGCGTGTTGCAGACAGTGGTCAGATACCAGGAATGTCCTGCCCTGAAGTTTCAGAGAGAGAGAGACAGACAGAAGAGACGATAAATGGCTTCAATCAGCAGCTCTTACTAACATGCTAATTAACCAAGAAAGTAACAGGAATGCTCTGTTTATTAACCAACTCTGACAGTCATTTCTGCAAACAATCAGTCACTGCGTGTGCTCAAACATCCTTGTGCCATCATGGCAGATTTACAAAATGAAACTTCACCTGTCTCTTGATCCAATATTGATATTAAATCGGATTATTTCAGCCTTCATCTAAAGTCTACCTGGGGTAGTTTAGTACATTTAAACTTTAAACATTCCTTCAAGACTTACACAAACCTTGAAGACCTACAAAAAGAGCTGAACGTCACACCATTCCTGCTGATATTGTATCAGATCAATATCAGTATTGGCCAGAACTCAAGGCTGCAGTATCGGTGTTATATCAGAAGTGAAAAGGTTGTATCAGGACATTTGAAACCATGAGATAAGTGGTTATGTGCTGCGTAAACATCAGCAAACTCTGACCGAGGAAAATGTTCTCCATTAGAAAAAATGTCTGAGTGTTTTTATGGCGGTATCAGGATCTTGATTTTATCAGTATTTTTTTTCATATTCAGACTATTCTGACCTGTAAATACAATTTTAGCCCAGAATATTTCAGATTTCTTCTATATTATGCAACATTTTTGTCATTTCTGCTCCAATTCTTAACTTACATCTCACCTTGTGTCCTCTAATGTGTTTTCCTGGAGTTTCTGCAGATTATACAGAGCTTTAACTTTATAGAGACCATACTGGTTGGACTTTGGTTTTGTTTGTGCACTTGACAGAAAATGTAAATGTACAATGATTAATATATAATAAGATGAAAGCCGAGGGCCGAACAAAAAGACTTTGGACATGCCTGCTTTATATATTTTATAAAGTTTTCAGACAAACTATGCAACACAGGAAGCTGAATCTGTAATATTTTATAGATGGTAAGGCTGTTACAGGTATATTTATTTGTCCCCAAACCGTTTTGGTATGGCATGTTCAGCTCATTAATCTGGTATTACAGAACCTATAATAGCCTTATAAATCAGTAAAAGTTCCCCCGTCAGTTATTTGCAGGCAATTATTTTGTGTGCTTGGTGAACACAGCGATGTGTTACAGGAGCCTCCTCAGAGATCCCTGCTGTGAAATAAATAGTAGTCGATAGCTTGTTATTCCCATGCTGCCCATTGCTGATGCATCAAGGAGTTATGAGGGGCGCTGACTTCGTTCTGCCTGAACGGCTCTGCTACATTCTCACAACTCATCCAGCAAAGCTTTCGGTGGCCACCTTCCTCTGTCAGGAGAGGCCAATTACTCCTGGCCAAATGTGACAGTGGTCTGATAGTCTCCTCTTCTTCTGCTCTATCTGTCAACAGCGTGACACATCGTCCCAGGCTTCAAGTGCAACGAACGGAACGCCATTCTACCTCAGGCACAGAGCGGCTGAATCTGAGGTGACAGCCGCGTCCATTTCAAAAGCACAACCTGTATTACAGGCAGCCAACCTTTCTTTTACGATTCGATAAAGGCTTTCACAAAAGAAATACAGCACCAAATCCCAAACGAAACCTGTATTAAAGTGAGGTTTCTGTCAGATATTTATATACTTTTATTTCCAGTGCTTCCTGTGTGGTGATTATCCTGACATAATACAATAATCTGTACAAAAATAGCCACTCCCAGCCTTAATGAGGGTTTACTTACATCTGGTGATACTTGCTTGATGTAACTGCTGCCAAACACCACATTCTCTAAAGGTGGGATGACTGAGTCTTTGCTCTGTGCGGGAGCATTGCGGTTAAGCCAAGTGGTTTTCACCGGTCGAGGCAAACTGGAGAGAAACGTAGATAAAGAATAAAAAAAAGAATTTAATGTGACACTTTGGACGTTATTTCTCCTACTTCTTATTTCTTGTTTTGCAGAATGTGACAGCTATGTTTCAACAGTTTAAGGCAGCAGTCTGACCTGATGAGGGGCTGATGAAGTGCCACTAGGGAGGCATGAATGGCTACAGAGATGACAGACAGGTGGAAATAGTCAAACATGACGTTGACGTGTTGGTGGATGCCTCGCTGAAGGCTAAAGTGCAAACGGAGAGTGCGGCCGCTGATGTTCTGTAGAGAGCTTGGATCATCTGGCCTGTGGAGGTTCAATTTATTCAATTTAGCGCCTCATTTTTAAAAGACATGTAAACACCAAATTCACAAACATCCAAACAAGTACATCCAGTTAAAATGTTTTCGACACCTACGTGTAATCACCATCTGTGAAATATAAATCCAAGAGGAGCTGAAAGTCCATGTCGTTGAGGGACTCCTCTACCTGGTGAGGATGAAAAACAGAGAGACAAATAAATTCAGAGCTTTCTGTAAAAGTAAGTGATGTTTTTGATTGTTGCTGCTGCAGTTAGCCTCTTTAAAAGACCTGGAATTACAGTGTAACCTTGGCATTTCTACAACAGGACATCTCAATTAAAGAGCAGCAAACACAAATAGGATGATTCATTTTTTGAAGATTAGTTCTGGGCTTTTTCGTGTTTCTCTTGAGTGGACAGGACAATAAGCAGCTGGGCAGAAAGAGAGCAAATATAAGGTATTGAGCTGCAGGTCTGACTTAAATCCAGTACCCCACAATTTTGCCTTAGTTAAAGATACAATTTGCAAAATAATTGTACTTTTGATGATAATCTGGAGTTTCAATTCTTGCTTATACGGGCTTTAGAGGGACAGTGTGCAAATTTCTTATTTAAGCTTATCTAGTTGTCAGATTCTAGATTGATCCCCCACTTGTCATGTTTTCCCTTCAAAAACGTCTCTCAAGACAAAGTTATTTTGCACGCAACTGCCTCTATACTTCCCACCAATGCATTTTGCACAGCCACTGATTAAATACAAAAATGTGCATTCACTAGTTTTGTGCCACTACACAAAACGTCAGTGCAAGACTAATGCTTGGTACAAGGTGATCCTTTCTTTTGTCAGTATAAAGAATAAACAACATGTGTATAGTTTTTATACTCAGGTGATATTTTTATATTCTAAATCTTAATCTTTTTTTAATGTATATTCTGTTTTTATATCTTGTAAAGCTTCCTATTCTGTATCATTTATGTTGTATGTATGCTGCTGCTGGTTGTGTTATTTCCTGATTAATTGTTTTGAACCAAAACACCAAGTCAAATTCTTTGTATGTGTAAATGTACTTGGCAATAAATAAAATAAATTCACCCAGTTCTGACTCTGTATCTGTTCCTCCCAATGCCACTCAAAGGAACACAACAATTTTTCAAGACAATTACGTGTCCCATAAAAGCTGGAGGAAAACATCAAATGAAGCTAAATACAGCTATAAGGCTGTCAAATACTATAAGCGAGATTTACTGATTTTTTTGTCAATCCCTCACTTTGGGATAGGTTATATGGTAGCATATAAATAAATGAACGTGTGGGACTTTGTTTTAGCAAACCTAACAGGTAGTTACTGCTTATAAATATCTTTATGAAGGTGCTAAGTCCATTTATAAGTATTACTAATATTACTCATTACTGTATAACTGACTGTTACAGTCTCTTGAGTTCATTCAAGTTCAGTGCTTCAAGCACAGACTGATCTTTCATCTCGAACAGAAGGAAGTTCAGAGGTACAGTTAGTCTAAGGATGTGTGACTTGGTAAACAGTAGTGTCTCCTCTGTAGGTGTGGCGCCAACCACAAACTGATGCACGACGTTTAGACTGGAGCAAAGCCAAACTGTGCTTGAAATGCTAAAACTGTCTGGAAATGATTTATCCTTAATTTTCTATTTTGAAGGAGGGTATTCTGCCATGATATGAATCCTGGTGAAAAATCAGATAAATGCTTAAGCCACATTCAGTAACTTTGATCATTACATAGGGGTCTGGAGCCAGTCCCAGCAAGTAAACAAGCTGTAAAACCGGAACCCTCTTTTTTTTCTTGTGGTGCCACCCGGATTGGCAAATACACAATACTGCACCTGGTTTTCAGACCAGACGAAAGGTAAAACAAAACCTACCTTCTTCTCATCGAGCAGCATCATAACTTTAAAGAGGAGAACGTCGTTGACCACAACCTCCTCATTCTTGTACAAGATTTGGAAAGTTTTGCTGCTGATTACATCATCTTGGACTGAAGCAGGAAATGCCAGATCAGAGCCTACAATAAAAAAAGAACATGATGATTAACTGGGTAAACAAAACTGAGAGATTATTCAGAACAGTTAACCTGATGACATGACCAACTAAGCTTACTGTATTACATATTACTGAAAGTTAAAAGATGGAGGGAAACCTGGATTTTTCACATGCAAACTCAGGATTTCACCAAAGATTTTTCTGACAAGATTTCTCTATTTGGGTACAGACGGAAGATTAGAACAAAGCTGTTTCCCTTTTAGACTTTTAAGCCAGGCTGGCAAAGTCATACACTCAGAAAATTAAGAACAAAGCATGAGAATCCCCCAATCTTTGAGACCCTGTTTGTTCATGAAAAAAGAAAATTGAGTGCTTTGTTGAAAAGAAGCTCTGCAGGTCTCTGAGCGAGGGAGTGAGGCATACGCATAAAACCTTGGAGAAAACTAAGAATGAGGAGTGGCATGAGAGATTAGTCAACTGCCTGCCAAAATAACAATGAGTAAACCAAACGTTTAATTAGAATAATTCCTAAACGATGCCTGTTTCCTTGGTACTTGAAGAGAAATCAAGGATAAATACAACGTATATGAAGTTTTGGACTTGGAATTAACAGATCATTCTACTTCAAGCATTCTACAGGGCATTAAGCATTCAGTAGCTTAAAATTGGTGAGTTTGCATAAAAAGAGCAGGGATTCATCACGTTTACCTCCTGGGTGAAGCAGACTGGCCTCAACTTTGTGTGGGACCCGAGGTGGCACTTTAACACTGGCACGAATCTGGTAGAACCTGAAATGTGAACATATTTTATGACAACAATCCCAACACAGACACTGAACACCATAAGGTTTGTCTGGAGCATCGTTTGAGACTCGCCTTAGAGAAACAAACTGCACAGGTCAGCTACAAGTGCTTGTAAAACGACACTACACCTTTCATTAATGAATAATGAGCACTTTCTCTTGTTGTCAATTGTGTGGTAAACCTGAGCTCTTAAAGCAGGAGTTTTATCTCAGCGGAGGGAAAAATCACCACACAGCTGCCATTAAAAAGAAGACGCTAAAGACCTCGACATGTAGACCTCGCTCTGCAGTTTGGAGTCTTGAGTTTCAGATATAATTCACAGGGAACATTTCCTTCTTTGCAGTGTGACAGGGAAGTGTGGTCATGACATGTGACACTCTCAATTAATAACACCTTGTGAAGAAAGTGAAAAACCCCTCTTGTAAAGAGCAGATCTGGGCTGAGGCATAGAAGTCAATAATCTGCAGCAACATGGTGATTCATTTATTTACTGCTACGATCTCTATCTGTGTAATCCGACCGTGTTTGAAGCGCTGTCTATAGCACCAGCTCTATGTGTCACGGTTTAGCAATAACATGCTCTTATTACAAAACAGAGTTAGCACACTCATGCTATTTTTGACTGTCACGGTGCACAAAGCAAAGCAGGAACAGCACGGTGACAGACTGGAGGCTTCACATACCAAGTCTCACAATGACCACAAAGCACTCAGATCTGCTGATGACTGACTGTTCAGTCCACTAAACCTCGTTTGAACCAGACAGTGGTTACTTTACAACCACCGTTCATTATGATGGACTCTTCAGCTGACGGCAACTCTGTAGACAAGCTACACACCAGGATTTTATCACAAATGTTAACAGTTTTCCATGCAGACATCTCATGCTTTCACCATAAAAATTACAGAGTTAAAATCAAAAACTTTGTAATTATAGGATGCTTTTTCCAGGTCTCAATAAACCCAATAGCAAGGGCTGAACAATTTGCAAAAACAATCTGATTGCAAATATTATTCCCCATTTTGCAAATGCCATTTATTGTGTTCTTATCTTTAGGTTCCCAACCTTATTATTTGTTGTTAATGATTGCCACCATCATAGGGGATAATGCTTTTTTTATTATCATCATTTTTGTTTTGAATAAGAAAAAAAACAAACATGAGAGAGAAAAATAGGATTCTTCACAAAGATGAGAAAATTCAATATTCATTTTTACAGATAATGAAAACCCTGGATTCAGTGTCTCTGAAAATAAGGTTGTTTTTCTCTCCATGTCTCCAGCTCACTTGTCTCTTTGTCTTCTCTCTCTGCGCTGCTTTCTCTTTCTATCTGCCTTTCGCCCGTCCCTTGTCTCTTAACTTTTGTCTGCGAGCAGAGCGGTAATGATTAGTGCCAGGAATGCACAGACTTTATTGGCAGCTTCGTGTCACATGTGAAGACAATTGGTCGATGTGTTACTAGATCTGCTCAACCGGTGCTGCAAACACTAGAAAAGCTGCTCTGGTCAGAATACAGATTTAATTTATCTTTTTTTAATTCATTTATTCAATTATAACACAGAGGTAGTCAAGTATCTCCAAAAATGAATTTCCCTTCCTTATTCATTTTTTAAAACTCTTTTGTTAACACCTAATCATTTACAAAAAACTGTCTACATGCAACCCGGAAAACATTGATAATTGCAGCTCTAATCATGCCAGACTCATAGGTGGCAGTGTTTTTTTCAGACATAGAACCCATACCAGCCAATCAGAATGAATAAATCCTCATCATTTTGTCTCTCCTGCCAGAGATTTAAAGATGGTGATGTGACCGATAAAGAGATTTGTGCTTAAAACTAAGTAATAAGATGCACTTGCAGACATAAGCAAGCAAGAAGTGTTTGCAACTCTGTTAAAACTTACATGCTTGCAATGTCGCATATGTGATGTCAATGGCTTTTTTGTTCACAAGCTGTGACGTTTGAGGGTCAAAACCTCTGTTTCCTGGCGTATACATGAAACTGGAGTTTTCCAAAATCTTCAGTTTGGCCGGACTTTTCGGAAAAGATTGAATTTCACTGATGCAGATATGCATTTTTGTGGGGGGGTGACAGGCCAAAATGTGAAAAAAATTTATGGTTTCCCAGATACTTGGCTACCTGTGGACATGGTCTGAGTCCAGTTATGGCGCTTTTCCACTATACAATTCCAGCCCTACTCGACTCAGCTCGGCTCTACTCGACTCAGCTCTGCATGGTTTGGTTACCTTTTCCACAAGCCCAACTACAGACTCACAGTGGGCGTGGATCTTATAACAGCTGCGCTAAAGTGCTGCGTAGAAGTGCGTGCATGTTCATCTATAACGCCACACAAACATAATTTTGTACTAACATATGTACCACCGTGGTCTGAAAAGGAAAAAAAAAAGCTTTCAAAAGATTTGATTAAAGAAATACAGCCGTTCAATGCCGGGCTTCATGACAACGGAGGTAAACAACAACCTTGTGCTGCTGCACATGGAGGGAAACGAAGGAGCTGCTTCCTGACATTAACTCTTCCCTGGATCCAGTGAGATCACTTTAATTTTTGATTTTTGGGCCTGGTATATCAGAGATTTTTTGGTGATCAATCATTCTTCTTTGAACTGGTTTTCCTTTTTGGTTCCCTGTGGATTAATGGACTGATTGGTGCTTAAAGACTCTCGTGGCAGACAGATTGCTCCTGCACCGACAAACTTTGATTTAATTCAAAAGACTCTTTAAACCGAACTATCTTTGCTGTTAACTTCTTTTTCCTTTAAAAAGGATTTTTAACTTATTTAGGAATCATGAAGGAGCATTTTAGGGCTGTATTTTGTCTTCATTCAGTCTGGTTCTGTGCCGTCAGGTTTAAATGTCATTAAAAACCCGTCGCTGACTTATTCGTTTGCCTCTTGTTAGTGATTTGTACAGAGTCAGAAAGTGAAGCTTCGGAGACGACATTCTCTGACCAATGAGTGGCCGGCAGTCCGTCCACGTCCTGCTTATCTCGCTTGGAACAAGGGTAAAGTAGGTACTAAAAACTGGCGTCTGATGCATAGTACCGCGCCTGGGGAAACGCAACACAAACCGGGTAGAGGCGAGTAGAGTTGGGCAAAGACGGGTCAGTGAAAAAGGGCCATTAGTGACCTGTGACGTAGAAAACACTCACCCTCTTTGAAACAGGTCCACATTGTAGAACTTGTGGAGCTCCACAGAGAACTCCACTGTGGCCTGGACCTCAGTCATCTTGGGCTCTAGAGGCAGAGGTGCCTTACATCATCTGGAATATATTTGTAGGCCTGAAAATGAAAAGAAAATATATGTATTAGACATGTTAAATCAGAAAACTGTTTGAAAGAATCTGGGATACAGGAAGAAATAGTGGTTCTTTCTCTCTGCTGAGCAAAACCCTTACCATGACTCATGTGTTATTAACAAACCTACAACTTTCAAAGATGTGTAGTATAAAAAGAAATGGTTTCAGCAGTAATTAAAGAATCACAGGAGCAGGTTTAACATAGCTACGTAGCAAAAGGCAGCTTTTAAGGGAAAGTAATACCAGGGTATAGACTCTCATTCGTCAAAACAGGCAACTCATCCTCTCAACATAATGTTTCTAGCAGCCTTTATAATAATGGCGGCAGGATGTCAGAGTGAAAGAAAATACTATGAATAACCCCCTAAAATTAGACCTGATACATAATATCAGCCATTAGTAGTGTTAGAAATAAACACAGACATCAGTGTCTCTTAACACAAACATTTTTAGCTCCAGATTTACTTGGACGTCATTTAAGAATAGACCGTGTATTTTCTTCTTCCTGTAGTCAGGGCAGAATGAAACTGGCAAAAACAAGGGTGCAGACGCTCTCTGAATAAGTCATGTATGAAATGAGTAAATAATTCAATGGGGGGTTACATGTCATTGTGTCCATGCCAGTGAAAACATATGAGGCACAACTGAATTTGACCCAGTTGACACGGATGACTGAAACACAGCCAGTCGCACAAGGTGATGTCCGAATCTAAAAACGACTTCTTTGTTGGAGGAAATTATTAAAGTCGTACATTAGCCACCACAGAAAGCCTAAATAAGCCCCCTTCCTGGATGGAGTAAGTATTATCCTAAAGCAGAAAGTTAAAGTCAAATAACCATGTGCAGAATTAATTAGCTCCACTGAAAAAATGAGGATTTATCTTCAGTGTTAATCCCTCAAACTTGACCTCGAAACAGTCTTTCTGTAATTGTTTTACAATATGAACGCAAACCCTGAAACTCTGCCGCATCAATTTAGCGTTCAAGCACAATACCCAGCAAGCAGATGATTACATCGAAATCATTAAAGCAGCTTTTGTTGAGCCTGCTTTGTAATTGCACAGCAGGGTCTACAATAATGGGATGAGAATGAGGAAATAAGGAGTTCTTAAGGAAACTCTGTACAGAAGCATGTAACCCTGTTTCCAATGCAGCTGCAATGTACTGTTTAAGAAACAACCCTCAAAACAAATCCTTACTGTGTAATGATCCCTTAAGGTCAACACAATGACTCAAGGAAAGATCGGATGTTGAGTTTAGTGATTGTGGAAGTAACTGGTTTATCAGGTTGATATCTGAGCCATGGGCACACATTTGATACTGTTAATATAAATGGTAAAAGTACGGTCAAGTAACTGCTGCATTATTGATGCTGACCTGTAGCTGCTGGCTGAAAAATCTGCACATAACCTTGAAATTAATAGGATTGTAACTTGGATGCCAAGTCAAATCAAAATGGCACAATAACCTAACTGTGCTCTAGAGAGCCACAAATATGAAACCATTGGCCTTTGTACTCTCTGAATTCACTTAAAACAATAAATTGAAAACATAAGATTATTAGGGATACACATACTGAATGTAAAAATAACAGCAACAGCTCAACTATTTCACAAACTGAGGAATAATATCACTTAATCACTTCAATTTTGAGCATGAGTCCGTCCAAAAAGAAGCACAAAGCAATGTTTCTACAGATGAACATTGATGAATAAATATCACAAGGTGTTTGCTTGTTGTTGGATAAAATTTTTAAAAGGTTTTGGTTTGATTGCATTTATCTGGATAAATGATTCACTGTATATATGCATAGACGTTTTATGCTCTACACCAGTGTTACTCAACCCTGCTCTACCAAAGAGACAAATGGGTGAAAACTACCATTGCAAGAGAAATAATCTATTACAAAAATGGAAAGAATTTGAATTGAAAATAAGTTAAGGTGGCAAAAATGGTCCTAAAGCAAGGAAAAATGGCAAGAAAATTGGGAGGTAACTTAGAACTTGGACTAAAGTGGGAAAAAACTAGTCAGGAGTATCAAAAAAAAAAAAAAAAAGGTCATAGGTTGTTGTCATAGTGTAAGAAATGTCAATGTTCATTTCCAAAAACCACATAAGATGGCGATTTTAAATAATTCTGATTACATTATTTCAGCTCTTGTAGGATTGGATAAGTGTAGACTTGTTCCTACTTATTTCTGTTCATGTAAACTGAGAATCTTAAGAGGTCAGTGTCTTGTAATATTTCATTCATTCATATAACTTGTAAATAACTATTGTGTCACATCATTTGACTGGCGAGATAGCCACGTTTCAGCCTAATCAAAGGTTTGACAGCTATATCTATTTAACATTTATTCCATTTTTTTTTTGTTACGAAATTTCCATCAAACAGTTTTTCAAATAGATTTTTTATTTCATCAAGTTCCTCTACAACAAAATTTACATTAATTATTGAAATACTTAGTTGGTCCATGTACAGACTGAAAACTGTCCAAAAGCAATGTATTTCTTCCTTACATTTCTATGACAGTTAAGTATAAGTTGATGCTTTATAAGTTTGAGCGACTGTTAAATTTTGCCTCAGTAATTAAAGGAGCAATGAATGACTGGATTTCATTATTTTATTACTATTATACTGAGGGATTTAAGTCATCAGCCTAAATTAGAGATGACTATTGCTGACACTTATGATAAGAATAATAAAATTGGATATTTAATTTTAAAAAATTTATATTGCTTCTATTCGTGATGATATTTTAATCAAGTGCATCCTATATGATAAATAATTTGTCTTTTCACAATAAAATTCTACCTACTGTTGAGTTTCTGTGTCTTAGTTTAACTTTGCCATGGTAGAGAAACTTATCAAAGAAGCTTGAATACTAAAACAAAAATAAGTATTGCTTAACATGATCAAATTATATAACAATGTAACTGTAAAAACGTGAAAACGAATCAAAAAGTCAAATTAATTTGGTCAAACAGTGAATAGTTGGTGAGTTAATGTATCCGGCACTTGACAGAATTCAGTCAACAAGTGAAATCAAAGCATCTTACATTAGTGTAATTACAAATACTACTACAGGGCCTTCACAGACGGGGTTTCTTCTATTTAAAAGACATTAACCTTTATGGAAACAACCGACACTAAAAACAAACACAGCCTCGTTTAGAAGCAGCTGTTAAACTTAGCTTTTGATGCTAAATTGAGAGTGAGAGAGAGTGAAAGAGGTGAAGATGCAGAATCTGTGTAAAGGATAATGTTAGTGTTACAGGTGGGAAGCGACCAAAACACATAGAAACGGCCCAGAAAGGCTCAGAAACAATAAGACAAAGATATAAAACCAAAAAAGCTGGAGTCTGTGTTAGTGTTCTTTCTCCTTACGGTAACAGTTAGCGTCACGTTAGCCACCCACCGGGGCTAACATTAGCAGCTAACTCTGATAACGGTTACTTACCATTGCGTTGGAAGGCTAACATCAGCTAGCTGCTTCAACGTTAGCTCCAAAATCCAGCTCCCTCCTCGTCGAGTTGACAGAAAACTCACAGCTGTGTTTGCTATACAACTTTCCGGTTTGACTAGCGTTAAAGGAGGAACGCCCATTGAAGTGGAAGCGCTGCACTGACTCGACTGTCCATGTAGCTGTGTGGACAGCGCTGTCTGTTAGCCATGGAGCTAACTGCTGTTCAATCTGAGGCTCTGACAGCAGCCGCTGGTTCGGCTCCTCTCATGGGCCGTTCGCGGACGTTACGACTCTTAGAGCCGACTCTTTTCAAATGAACAAAGGATCCGTTTGCAGGCCTGTGGCAAAGAGGCGGAGCTTCATCATCAAATCACACAAAACCACCCGAGAAACGATACATAAAATACTGAGATACTTTTTTTTTTTTTTTTTTTTTAATTGGTTTGAGCTCGGGTCTAAACATGTCATTGCCTTTATATGTGTATGGTGTTTCTTATCCTACCTCTTTTAGTCATTGTGTTGTCTATCATTTCTGTAGACTTTTTACTATTGTCATTGTGTCTTGTCCTTTGTGTGTTCCGGTTGCAGCATCAATCTCCCTTGACGGGACAATAAAGTAAATTCTGATTCTGATTCTGATTCTGAGAAGTGTGAGAGAAAGGAAAACAGGGAACCTGGGTTGCCAGATCTGACAGAGTTTCCAGCCGAAACACAACATAAAACCTGCCTAATTTGTTAAAAAACAGCCCAAATCTTAACATCTCAAGAAACTTGTGTTAAAATCATAAAACTATTACATAGGTATTAAAGAATCCATCATAATATGGGGGGTGGTGGTAGCTCAGTCCATTGGGACTTGGTTTAGTAAGTCCCAGCATGGACCAAAAAAAGATTGTAAGTTTCCTGGGCACAGTCGAGGTGCCCTTGAGCAAGGCATCGAATCCCCAACTGCTCAGGGTGTGCACTGATAGTGCAGCTCCTTCACTCTGTTCTCTCCACTAGTGCATGTTTTTGTGCTATTAGTGCATATGTTTTTGTGTGTATATAGCATGATTAATTTCAGAGTGTAAAATTGAATTTCCCCAACAAGGGACTGAATAAATGATATCCTATCTTATCTTATAATCACACAACTTCACAACATAAACCAGGTCTGTCCAAACTGGAGCCTGCAGGCCGAGTGATTATTTTTCAAATTAGATTAATGTAATTCAGTACAATGATTTGCATAAAAAGAATCTAAAGCGGATGTCCAACTATATTACCATTTTTTCTTTTAAATTGAAGTGGAAAATGTTGTATTTTGGTCTCATGGGGGCATGTTCAGTCCCATGGTGTAGGATTTATATTGCACTATATGAAGACATAGGCCTAGTATTTATGCCATATGGATTTTCAGTTATTTCATGCTGTAAAACAGTGAAGAAAGGTATTATTCATTTTCAAAATTACTTTGTATGAGTATTTATTTTGCACAACTATGCCATAGACATATTCATTTTCATGTTCTGCAACATAAATGTTAAGTTCTGGCCCGCCACCCTCCACCCCCATTCATTTTTGGCCCTTCAATGAAAAGAATTTGAGCAACCCTAATATGTCAGTCACACGCAGTAGAACAAGAGTGTGATGTTACTTAAATGAGAAACAAATCATTTGCCTTCTCATACTGGAGGATTCTAAACATGAACATCTATGTACAGTTACCCTGTCTGTGAAATTAAAAATATGTCCTCTCAACCTTAAAGGCTGCAAAGAGGAAAGGTGAGAATGAATCAGATTTAATCAATGAACAGTGGAAGAATTATGTTTGAGGAGCAGCAATGATTGATTTGAGACACTACCCTGTAAAAATGTGTCGACAGCAGTAGTAAGTGCATACAAAGTGTAATCCATATTTGTTATTAAAAGTATCCAATTTCAGACAGCACTGGACTTAAATGACTTGTGCTGACTCATTATCTCTCCCTCTGAGTAAGTGAGAGGTTCTCTCCTGTGTTCTCTGTGCACTCTAAGCACCACCAATTCCTCTTTGCCAATTTTACTCTCTATAATTGTTTTTTTAAGAGCATAGTTGAACAGGTTAAAGCTGAACTGTCTTTTTGTTATCTTATCAGACACATACAAAGGAGATGAAAGAAACTACCGTTTCAAAATGACCTGAGCCAAAAGCACCCACTCTCAAAAAAAGAGACGGATTTCCCATCACTATTCGGCTGGTTGCTTGCGTGCATTTAACTGCGCGTCACTGCACATACCAGAGGTCGCAGTTTACACGCAAAATTACTATTCCTTGTACAAACATTAAGAGGTGGGTGCATGCAATTTTATTCATACTAAACAGTTTTATCTCTGCATCAATATTTACACAGAGCAACACCCTGAGGTTCTGCATTTACGACAGTGTTTTTTGTGACAAAGGCAAACCAAGACTGTCTAATTCTAATTTAATTAGTATCAAAATAATTACAAATCCAGGGTTTTTTGTTCTCAGGCTTCAGTTTGCAGACTCATCATGAACAGACATGTGACCTGCATGAGAAGTAGATGTTGAGCTTTTCTCTTTCATGTGTGTTACTAAAGCAATTGCTGTGCCTCTAGATGCCATGCATTCAACACTAAAAGAAAGAGGAAAAGCAGGAAGAAGGAAATGCAAGGAAAGGAACTTGGTGTTAAATCAGCGGTTTCATTTCTTTTTTTTTTTGCACAAACATTTCCATTGAAATAATCCATTGAAATAATAATTGAGAAAACCTGAATTCATTTGGCATGCAATCACTACACAACCAACTATTTTTTAAAAGAAGTAATGTGAGATATTTTCTCCTTTTTTCTCTTGATTTGGAGTTTGGCTGACTCTCCAAACTGCGCTGCATAACACTGTGCAACCATGGAGATCGCAGACAATGTGGACCCCAATAGGCAAATAAAACCACCACAGGGAAGCATCATCTTTTTTCTTTTTCTTTTTACCACTCATATATCTGGCACTACTATCGACAGAGATGACAAGAGCAGGACTACAAGTCATTTACAAAACTGTAATAGTTTATTTGAAGAAACATATAATACAAAGTGGGAACAGGAGAGCTTCACTGGAATGTAAAGTTGACACTCTGGAGACTGTTGACCTACACCCACAAATAAATGACAACAGTCAGGCCTATAAGAGACCCCTCACTGTGTGACCTGAGGGTTTTCACTCCTGCTGAGGGAGCAAGTACCAGGCGTCCTCTTCTCTCCTGGATGCCAATCTGTAGAAAAATCGAACAGCAGGTTGTCTTTATAATCTTCAACAAGCAATGACATGGAAGGAGTCAGAAGGTAAATAATTTATAGTTATGATGTTAATAATTTGATGTCGCTGGTGCCCTATTTTCAAGTGGTGTTGAATCTGCATTGTCATTAACGCAGCATGCAAAAATGTTTCAGTTTATGTTTTTCCGATTTCATTCCAGAAACATCCTTTTGTACATTTTGTGCTGCCTCCAGCTCATCCCACAGTATTTATGCACAGGGCTACACTCTCAGAGTAAGTAATCTTCCTCGCTAAAACTCCCAACAGATGGGCCAATTCTTACCAAAGAAAGAAAAAGTAATATGTGTGTTTTTCTCTGACGTACAAACATAATGTGAATGCATTACTGTATCCTTCATGTAAACGGCTGCTCTTATCTATTTTTTATGACATGTATCCTGTGTGGTTATGTGCAGCAGTGCTTATATCTCTGAGTTAGCAGAGCATAGGTTAAACTCTGCTCTAAATGATGTTACATGGACAAAATGCATTAGTTATGGTTGCAATTATGGCCAAACAGTGTCACGTGTCACATGTTGGTGTTTGAATAGTCTGTGAAATGCTGCCACCCTGTTTGGAAAATACAGAAAAGATGGATCTATTGTGTGTGGACCATGTTTCAAACTTGATAAAGACCTTTAACTTCCTGTCCAGATGTGTTGGAGCAGGGCAATCTAGTGTTGAAGTGTCAAAGAGGAAACCACAAACAGCCAGAGATAGCCTAATATTTATTCAAGGCAGTGGAGCAGCTTTCCAAACACTGAGCTTTTATTCCCTCCCCACACTGGCACATGCACACACACACACTCACACACACTCACACACACCACACACATACACACACTCTCTCTTTTTGACTACTAAAGCAGGCTGCTTTCTGTTCCCATCTTGCAGCTGTGAGATTCTCATCTCAAGTTGGTATTCATGGGGAGCAGCAGTTCATGTGCCCTCAGATCAACATTGGGGAGGATCGTTTCCCAGGTGAATTCATGAGAACAAAGCACTTTTGTAGCTTTTTTTGTCTGTCTGTGTCTGACATTTTCTATGCACATGCAAGAAAGAACTTCACAATTTCTAAAAACTCAAATTCATATTCCAATAAATGCACAAATATCCTGCATTCTTTTAAATAAAGCGCAAAATAACCTTTTGTTATCACTGTGAAAACACAAGAAAATATCAATTTATCTCACAGATTTCTTTGTGTATGTCATTAGAAATACATATCCTTCATTAAAATGACAAATTCTAACATAATTTTGCACTTTATTTCCTCTGCACCTTCAGGATTTTACATCATGTCCCAGTTCCACATTGCAGAACTTGCAAGAAGAGGGACAGTCAAAACAGTGCCAGGATCATCTCCTCTGCATGTCGCTTATCAAATAGGCCCAGCATTCAACTTCAGGATCAACACAAGGTGAGTTCCATGAAGGTGCTGGTTGTAGTATGAGTAAACGCTGACATCTAGTGGTTGAGATGGAAAACATCATCTACCCTGTCCATGGTGCTGAATATTAGAGATAGGACTCATCCAAAACATGACATTTATCACATATCTGCCTGAAAATATTCACAGCTTTGTGTATGATGATTTGACTATCCTTTATAATATAGGTAAAGCACCTGTCACAGAGTTAAACCACTTCTTTTTATCCAATAAGGGTTTAATAATGTTGATTTTATTGTTCCAGATCAGCCTATCCTTTGGGACTACCAGAAGAGTTTGCATTCGTGGCCGTTTTGCGCATGAGTGGCAGCACCATCAACAAAAAGTGGAATATCTGGCAAATGCAGGACGTGAATGGCAACGAGCAGCTGTCGGTCAGACTCAACGGGGAGTCAAAAACTCTGGAGTTCACCTTCACGTCACTGGATAAAGTTAAACAGACAATCATCTTCAGCGCTGTGGCTTCCCTGTTCAATGACCAGTGGCACAAAGTTCTACTTGACGTCAGGAAGCACTCTGTCACACTCTACGTGGACTGTTTCATGGTCGGGTCTCAAACTACGCCAACCAGACAGAAAGTCAGCCTGGATGGTTTCACGATGATTGGAAAGCTGAAGGAAAACCCGGTCATGGCTGTTCCGGTACGTCCAGGCAGGTTCTTACTTATGGTCACCAAAGCTCACAAGTAGCTGACACTTTTTTGTTGTTTCACATTCAAAATATCAAAACCAAAGTCCATTGATTGCTGCATGTGTTGCATCGCCAAAAGGGTCTTACACATGCAAAACAGCAGCATCTGACTCTGCAAACGCATCAAAGTGACAACAAATCACTATGTGTTGCAACAAAGTGATGATTACTGAAAATACTAGACAAAGAATACCAGTGCACAGGTAGTTACTGAGATAAATAACACATTACATGCCTATTAGGTGCAGGAGGAAAAAAATTAAATCACATAAGTATTAGGATTTTTTTGTTTCATGATTTTTAAATTGATTTTTTTTTTTGTCAAAAATGGATTTATTTTTCCAAATGTAAATGATTTGTTTTACTCTTTAAAACAGGTTTTTAAATATTTTGCTGCTGAATAAATCTTAAAAACTAACTTGCATGTGATGTTCATTTACAGGGGTAATGTAATAATAATAAAAAGAATAATAATATGACTCCTGATGTAAGATATAGACATCATCATAATTTTTACTGGTGTTGAAAACGTGAACTGAACATCGCAAAAATTGGAAAATGAACCACTTAAGACCCAGTTTCCACATATATGGACTTCACATTTCAGCCTCTCAGACCTGTGATACTTCATTTTTTTAAAACGTCGACTTATTAGCCACATTTAGGGACATGGTTCATATCATCTTTTAGTGATATCATGTTGTTATACTCATTTCAGTGGAAAAAAGCAGCGTATTTATGTACAATGACACTTAAAACTAAGAAGTAGTTGCAAACTAATAACACTTAAAATGTAACTTCCTGTACAAAGACCAAGTTTAGTTTGACACTTATTAGGTCTTACTCATCCCAAAGAGCAAGGAGAAATGTAAAATGTGAACCAGATGAAATCTTGGCCCTCAAGAGGAAATAAAATTGAATCAGCAGAATCAAATCAGGGGGAAAACAAATTATCCCAGCCCTAATAAGTATAGTGACTCTAAAATGTAATGCATTATTTTACTCTGCCACTGTTAATAAGGAATTGCACTGGTGGGAAAAGCACATAGCAGATAAAAGCATCATAGATACTTCCACAGTGAAAACTACTCTATAATCTATGATTCTCTTACTTATTTTCCACCTAAGATGAGTGTTCGGCCTGTTCCTTCAGGGATATTTGTTTGTGCATTTCTGTTTTCTCACCCTCCTGCTTGGTCTTTGTGCTGTTTACGTCTGCAGCTTTCCCGTTCAGACTGAAACAACAAATATGCGGAATTTGTTGCAGGCTCTGGTGAAGGCACAGGCATCCTGCAGTACCATGCAAACGGCTTAGATACGTGGTTTTCAAGTATATGAAAGTGCCATTGTTGGGCACAATTAAATACTATGGAACCTTAGACTTTGACTTATGCAGCAGGTGAATACAGGACAAAATTTTGTTTGCATAGGCTTCAGCTTTTTTCAGAATGCAGATACAGTGCAAAATACTAGAAAAAAAGGTGCAAAGGTACAGGTACAGATACAGGAGAGGGATTGTTTTATGTACAACTCTTGCTGTACAGCAGCAGAAAGAGGCCATAATATAGTAGCAACAAAATGAAATGAATAGATACTGACCAGTAACGACAAGTACAACAGCAGTAGAATGTACTGAAATAAATAAATAGATAAATAAGCAGCAGCAGTGAAGCAATAGAATCTTCTAGCCTAAGCATAATGTTGAATTATGGGTTTGGCTGTTTTGATGCATGTAGCCCATCTCTGTGTATTAATGTTTGCAACAATATCTGCAAATATTTTACATTATGTTTTTAAAGCAGTGTTTGATATAGTTTTTTTTTTTTCTTCAATGCAGTTTGAACTCCAGTTGATGCTGATTCACTGTGATGTCAATCGTGCCAGAGCAGAAAGCTGTTATGACCTTCCAGCCACGACATCGGTAAGAAGATTTTTCCTGATACAATAAACAAAATTTGCTTCTTCATATGACATAAGATAGTTAAGCTGGGTGAGATTTAGCATCTTAAGAAGTGTTTCTCACCCTTGGGGTCAGGACCTCATGTGGGGTTACCTGAAATGTCTAGTAATATATAAAAAAGAAAGACTGAACTAAGTCATAAAGTCAGTCGTAAACAACTGTTTTCTATACATTCAATTTCTCAACTATAAATCAAGTTGAAATGCAGTCCATAAAACTGTCTAAGCTGGTGCATCTTGATTGACGCCCATGATCATGTGACTGCACAGTTACAGCTGCTTATGTTCCCTTGCTTCAATCTGTATAAACACAAACTTGCAGTCAACAGGAAAAACAAAACAAATGGAATTTTCTCTTTCGTCCACCTGTTCCCAAACTCTTTGACGGTGTCTTACAGCTACACGTAGAAATAAAATGAATATATTTTCAGGAAAGAAAACTTGAAATTTTTTTCCATTGATAACAAAAATCAAGTTTGAAACCAATGGTGTACACAGAGGAGAGGCCAGGGAGGAAAAAAAATGTGCTTAATATCAATGAAAAAAATGTGCTGTAGTTCCCTCTTGGTTGGCGAACCACACTAACCTACTCCTTTGGCTGGTAAAAACATGATGAAATGTACAAAAGTGCTCTCTTGGGAGCTAAAATGTGCCCTGTATTTGTTTTCTTTCACCCCTGCCCTTCAAAATGTTTGTGTACACGACTGGTTATTGACAGGTATTGAACAGGCACTGAAAGCGTCCTGGTGGTGAGCTGTGCCATTGTTAGAGCAATGAAGCTGCAGATATTAATCGCAGAAAGAAAATGTCTTCGGGGTTGCTAGAAAATTGTGAAGTAAAAATAGGGCCAGAGCCCAAATAAGGTTGGGAACCACTGATCTTGAAGTGTGTGCATAAAAAGCAGGGCTACAGAGCTACATGTCCTGCCTGAATAACATTTAACTAATGATTAGAGATGAGATCTAGTCATATTCCACCTTCAGCATAGTGGGGTTAAATATCCCGCTGACCATGTCTATTGGTGCTATCCACACCTCGGCCCCTCCCCCTCTTGTCCTCCTGCCAACCCTCCAATCCCTTCCAGTGCCCAAGCGTTGTATGAATAAACATGAGCTCCTGATGGCTCCAGGACCTCAGAGTCTCTAGATAGCTGAGGCAGATTCAGCTGGGTTGTTTTGTCGGGGCTCCATCAGCCCAACAAATCCCAGAGAAAGGATCACTTTTTTAACCTTTCCTGCCCACGGGGGAGATCATGGCTCAGGGCCCCAGCTTTGGAGGGCCTCTGCTGGTTCTGCTTCTGCAACTTGTCCTTATCTGCTCTGCTCAAGTAAGACTCATTGTTTCTTTCTCTCTCTCTCTCTTTCACTGTTGCGTCTGTTTTTGTTTCTTTAGACTGATGTGACGGAGGTGCAGGTGAGTGTCCTCTTTGTGCAGAGTGATAAATAACAGGCTTGACTTTTCTTCAAACTTTGGTGAGGATCTTTGAGTTGATAAAGCTGACATTTGGATAAAAAAAAAAGCCAGAGGTGGGACATTTGTTTTGAGTGTTGTATTGTTGCTGATAAAATCTGCAGTCAGAAATCAGCTTTTGCTATTTCAAGTATCCCATCTCCTCCTCCAGCTACATACAGACAGTGATGCACCTGTTCTCATATTTTCATATTGCTTTGTGCAGCAGTATGTCAATATAAGATAAGAAAAAGCAGAAATAAAGGTAAAGTTTTCAGGTATTGAGGCTTATATTCTGCTATTATATTATGATTATTTCACCCAGAGGAGTCAAGGATCTGCTGGCCCTCCTGGACCTGCAGGCGTCCCGGGAATTGATGGCGTTGCTGTAAGTGCTCCTTAACATTATCCAGATAATGTGCCACATTTTCTGCAAACAGCTTCTTATTTTCTGCACATTGTGTCTCTTTGCGTTAGGGGGAGAGAGGAGCAGATGGCGAGGGCGGTCTTCCTGTAACTATCACCTTTGATAAGTCAAATTAAATCATAACATATGCAACTTTTCATTCATTGGGGGTTTTTTCCGACTTGTGTGAAATGTTTCTTTTCTAGGGACCTGATGGAGACGCAGGTAAACCTGGCTCTTCGGGATTACCTGGAATTCCTGGAAACGATGTGAGTGCGATTTTCAATTTGATAAATATTTATAAGTAGAAGTCTTGAAGGCTAGATCTTCTCCCATTGGGGCTTCATTTTCCTTTTAGAACCTTGTAAAGTGACCGGTGAGATTTCAAATTAAGTTGGTGTGCAAAAATGAGAGGAATTTATTCATCAGGAGTCCAAATTTCCTTTTTAACAGGGTAAACTTTGGCCCTGGTGTAATTAACTTTGCTCCCTTAAGAGTTTAAAGCAAGGTTAGAAAAACAGCCACACACAAAACTGCTGCTGACAAAGAGTCACGACTGAATTTAAGTTAATTTAAAGTCTTATTTCAACCCTTATCTTAAAAAATATTGAACTTTGTGTGATCTATTTTGCAGGTTTCCTTAAACAAAAGCACCTTTGTTCCTTGGCTGTAGTTATTATCTCCTGTTGAGAATCCACGAAACAGTGTGGAATGATTTCTTTCAGCGAGCTTGTTTGAAATGAGACAGAGGAATGTTGCTCTCTGCTCGCTTTGCAGTCTGGAAGTTTTGCCCTCTGCCCCTGTGCTGACTTTTTCTGTGTGCCTGTTAACTCGGAGACATCATGACGTCTGCAAAAACATAGCTTTCACCTCAGTGTGACTCATGAAAGTGAAACTTTGGTTCAGAATATATCCCAAAGTTTTAAGAGGAGGGCTTTATTGTTTGAGTAAATCCCACTTATGAATATGTAAGACTCCTCCTACAAGTTGTACCTGTTGAAGTGGATGCACCTTTAAGTTTTAAATCCAGGATAATATTCTATTCTTGACATTGTTTGAAAATTGCACCCTCACTTTCCTTTTTGGTGCATCACTTCAAACTTTGGTGTGATGATGTCGTTAAGCCTCATGTCTCTTCTCTGCAGGGTTTGACCGGCCCCATCGGAGATCCCGGTCCAGACGGTCCCCTCGGACAGAAAGTGAGTGACTAATGAGCCTTTGCTTTCCCTGCTTCAGAGACCGTCAGTGAAACGCTGCCAAGCTGCTGTCCAGCTTTTTTTGGCCGGGCAGTGAGAGCTGCGAGAGCTGCGAGAGCTGCAGTGCATAAAACCAATTCCTCGTGACAAATGAGACTTAATCCTGCGAGTCTTCTGTGTAATCTCCGTGAGGAATGGAGCCCAACATCGGTTCTCATTAGACCAAACACCGCTGGGTCAAGTGTGCCCGGTGCAGTCATGTGATGAGCTGGAGGAATTTTAACTGGGAGGCTAATACGACTCAATTTAGCCTGCAGAGTTACAGTGTTTGTTTCAATACTTGTTCATGTTTTACATCCTGTTTTTAGGGAGAGCCTGGAAAGCCTGGACCTCGTGGAACAGCTGTGAGTAATCCCTCCAATCATTAAAGTGACATTAATCATCTTCAAGTTGTTTTTGCCTCTGCTAAATACATTTTAACTGACTTTTAATGCTTGTTTCTGCCTTAAGGGTGTTGGACCTGATGGACCCCCTGTAAGTAACCCACTTATGCAACCAAACCTGACTTTATCACAACTTTTTGTCATCTTAAATGAAAAGGGTTGATATTAAAATGTGACCCGTACCTTTGGACAGGGACCTCCTGGACCTGGAGGACTTCTGGGAGAAGTTGGAAAAGTTGGACCACCTGTGAGTTAAGGCAGAGAAACGTGTGTTTGTTTTAGGATTAGAGATTCGAGAACACACTGAGGAGTAGATAAGTTCATCTCCACCAACATAAAACACAGTTACAATCTGTGCTTCCTCCGTGCATCATGTACTCAATACACAACCAATCAAAAGCATTAAATCCACATATCATTTCAAGTGTTTGTCATCAAATTAAAGATTCATTGCTTCACAAATTCTAAGATATTAGAGAAAGTGATTCAGGACTAAAAAAATCAACTGAAATGATGAAATATTCAGCGCCCCATGTTGCCTAAGGGTCTCTTAAAACGCAGAATTATATTTACTTTATAAGTTAGACTTGTTTTTGTTGTTGATTTATTTAAATTTAAGCTTTGCCTCTTGGCTATAATTATCAGCACAGGCTTGCTTTTGGATTTTCAGTGAGGCTGCAGTCTGTGTTAAGCTCTTAAAATGTTTTATCAGCATCATTTCTTCCCTTTGAATACAAGTGCTGTAAATTTGTCCTTACCAGCACTCTTACACTCTTACTGCCTGTGCTTCCACTGTGTTTGTGTTTTATGACACGTTTTATCTCTCTCCACAGGGGGCCATGGGTGTGAGGGGACCACAGGGACCTCGAGGGCCAACAGGACCCAGAGTGAGTGACACTGTTTCACTTTACATCACCAAATTTGGAAATATTTAAGTTTAAAGAGGGGGTACTCTGCTTTCCGACATTTTATACATGGGTATAAAATAACAATGCTGCATCACCTCTACATCAGTGGTGTGCACAGACTTTTTGAAAGGCAGACATAAAACAAAAAAAGGCCTCTTAAGCATGTTCTTCCTGTGAGTGGTTGCTTTTTAACAGCCAAGGCGGAGGTTTAATGTGTTTTTTTTCCACTCAAGAGGGCTCTTTAACTTGTGTTTTACAACAATTTGGCTACGGGGTGGGAGTGAGGCACCACTACTCTACACAAATGTTGTAGAAATCCCTGAATCTGTCTGTAAACTCATCAAAATGCTCCATTCTGGAAAAAAAAACCCACAAAATCTTCACAAGACTTGCTGAAATGGTGGGCCTTAAACACCAAGGCCTGCTTATAGCTCCGCCCCTGACAAGCCTCCAGAGAGCTGGTCAAGGGAGGGGGTATACTGGAGCATGGAGTCTTAAAGAGACAGTAGCGGAGTCAAAGCAGCTGAAATAAACTTTTTTTTTTTTTTTTTTTTTTTTTTTTTTTTTTTTTTTTTTTTTTTTTTTTTTTAAATTTAGTTTTTGTTCCTTTTTCGTATCAACAACAATATGAAGTGACTTTTCCCCCTTCTTTTTCCAGCTGTTAAGTTACTTTCTCATATGAAATCAGCAGTAATAGATAACAAAGGTAAAACGCAAACCAAAAGATCCACTTTGAGAATATACATATGCAGACTGATACACATGTAAAACAAGAAACTTAAATGTTTATTAACGTAGAAGAGACATGAAAATCAAAAATAAAAATTGTCATGATAAAAATACGATAACACTTTAGATTGGGGAACACATATTCATTTATTTATAGTCAATAAGTAATAATTAGGAGTTAATATATGGAAAAGTTTGAATTCATGGTGCAATACAGGTAGAATAAGGGGTTAATGCCTGCTTAATAAATACGAATTGGGGCTAGTAAGCTATTTATATGCATGTTAATAAGCACCTCATTAATGGTGAATATGTGTTCTGTAATCTAAAGTGTTTCCAAAAATACATATATATTCTACTGTACCCAAGGAAGTCAAGTCTCAAAATGCAGGTATAAGGTCAACTTCAGGGAAGAACAGTGCTTAATCTCAATCTACATTTAAATTAAGCGTCATTCTTTATTGCATTAGTCATGCTAGTGCAGGTCTCCATCCTGTTATAAAAGTGTCCATTTGGAGTGAAATAAGCTTTTTGTAAAGTTATGAAGCAAAATAAGAATTTTTTTTAAAGGTGTAGTTCATGCAAAGCTACTACGGGAGCCCCAGAGGGACAGTTTTAGAGCCCTGTTTGCACCAAGCAGTCCAGTATGGTAGGGTTATGTGTTGCTCTTTATTACCGGCATCACATGGGAAGTGACGATCCTTTTGACCAATCAATGAGCTGCAGTGTTTCTAGCTCCACCTTCTGGGGTTGGATCAGTATGTCTGGCAAACCCAAAAACATGGTACCAAAAAGTGGGACAGTATGGGTTGGTAGTTTGGAGACCTGTCCCATTTTAAGTCAAAGGTCACGCTGCAAAATGTGTGCAGTGTTGAAAAGAGCCAAACTGCACCGCTTGGTGGAAACGGGGCTTTAGCCTAAAAAAGCAAAATACCCCGTCTTAAAATTTCAGCCATAATAATGTTAAATAATGTGCACAATATTTAAGTGTTAATCTGTATATTTGCTAAATTTCAGGGTGCAGCTGGAATGCAAGGCAGTGCCGACCTGGTAATGATTTTTTTTTATCATGTGCAAGAGATTATTGTTCAATTTTGCATGAGATGTGAAGAATAATCGCTGACTTTATGTTCTTTAGTGTCCAAACTCTTGTCCACCAGGGACTCCCGGACATCCTGGCCTTCCTGGCATGAAGGTGAAATGCTAAGTGATTTCTGTCTCATTAAAAAAACATGTTAAAGTCTCAGAATGTTTTGTTAAATATGTCTTTTGTGTCCCTTTTCTTTTAGGGCCACAAAGGTGTAAAAGGTGAATCAGGGGAACCTGGGAAACAAGGACACAAGGTAAAAAAAAAGTCACATCCTATTTAAACTCAAAGATAAACATGTAAAGTCTGGAGAAATGTAATAAAACATGTACAACAACAACACTGAGGAATCATACTGACATAAAACTACAAAAATAGTCCCTTAAAACATAAATTTCCCTCTACACACGCCAAAACGTTCTGCATCAGGAAGAATTATGCACGGTTTAAATGTGAAAGAGGAATTCCTCTCCCCTTTGAGACAAGTATTATCCGGCTGCTCTATTTCAAATGGAAGTGATACACGCCTTTATGTAATGCCTGTGACTCCTTGTAATGCACGGAGGATGATTCATTTGAAATGATGTTCAAGCACAACTGCCCTCTCCCTGTAATGTGTCTATGCACTATATAAATGGAAATGAGTCCAGGCCCATCTCCCTTTATCACCTCATGCCAGGGTGTGATTTACTGTCAGTCTGTGCCCCGTCTGCTTGAAGGATTTTCTCCTTCACTTGGAGCTTCGTTTGGGGGCCTTTAGCCTCTTTCTGCTCTCGGATTCACACATTTGAACTGAAAATGAACAAATTTGTGGGTGCAAATAATAATATATAGTGCTTTACTTTTCCTCTTATGACAAAATCATGAAACAGCTAATGATTGACAAAGAATAGAAGACTTTTGAATCCTATTTGTGATCAAAACTCATCCGTTATATTTCAAAAGCACTGCCTCTATTGGAAGAATATCAATCCATTTATTTTAAGGGAGACAATTTAACACGTGTCACATTTTTCACCTGTGATATTTGATCATTTGCAATGTGCTGTTTATGAGTGATTAGAAGAAGAAACTGCCTTCATAATGACGGTAAAACTTGCACCACCTGAGGCCAGAACTACTATTCGTCTTAATGGATTTGCCCCCTCAGGTCCAACAGACTCTGCTCATGAATTATTTCTAATTTACGAAGCAGGAGAACTCTAATTTGGAATTCAATCATCCTCTTTGCTGCTTTGCAATCAATTAAAGGAGTCTATTATGTGTTTCTAATTACAAAACTGTTGATAGGAGCAGAGTTAGTTTGGATATTTTGAGAAGAAGAGGATTTTAGAGGGGTGTCTTTGTGTTTTTGGATATACTTGTAATGCTATAAAATATATAGATCTAAATGATTCCTGTTGTTGATGTTTTTCTCAGGGTGAAGAGGGAGACCAGGGAAGTCCAGGAGAGGTCGGATCCCAGGGACCAACGGTAAGATGCTCGATTTAATTCATTCCATTCAATTATTTGATGATTTTCTTTGTTAGTATCTCTTTTAATTTGCTGGGTGTTTTTATGTCAGGGTCCTCAGGGACTTCGTGGAGCAACAGGAATGATGGGCAGCAAAGGAGAGATGGTGAGTGCTATGAATGTTCATTTCTTTTGTTAAAACTGTTATTCCTTGAACAAACTGCTACCATTGTTCTCTTCCAGGGAGCTCGGGGTCTTGATGGAGATCCAGGTCCCCAGGGTGTTGCAGGAGCGACTGTAAGATTGACCCTTATGATAAGATAAGATACATGCTTTTTATTTCTATATACAGTCAAGTTATGCATTGAAAACTAATGATTCATCATCTTATATCCAGGGAGATCAAGGTCAAAGAGGCGTGATGGGTGAGCCTGGGCCTAAAGGGGAAATGGTTAGTAGCAAATCGAGTGTAAAATAAGAAATAAAGCACAATTTTCTGGTTTACACACACTGAACGCAAATAAATACTGTTGTTGTTTTGTGTTTTAGGGTGTTCAAGGACCAAGAGGAATCACAGGTGTGCCAGGTCCAAAGGGAGAGGGGGTGAGTGACTTATCATCATGACAAATGAAGCTCAACTGTTCTGATTCACTTCATACAGAGTTTTATATTTTCCTCACCAGGGTTTACCAGGTGTGGACGGTCGTGAAGGTATTCCTGGGATGCCAGGAGCGAAGGTAGAGTCCCATTTCAACTTCTTTACTCATAAAAACCTTTCAACACAAAGAGACTCAACAGTAACAAGACTAAAGCAAACATACTACTAGAGGCTTGGAGGCTCACATTGATGAACATGGACATTAGAAGTGATCACGAAATAGTCGCAGTTTTTATACCTGTTAACAGTGGTGTGCACAGACATTTGAAGGGCAGGGGCTAAAGGAAAAAAAGGCACACACAGGTCCCATTTTGGCTCCCTAGAGGGACCTTTAGTGCATGTTTTGGCTCCAATGAAGGCAGTTTTTCATGTTTTAACCAGGCAAAGGGGCAAATTAGTGTGGTTAGCAATCAGGGAAGGCATTTAAGCATGTGGTCTTACTCTGAAGAAGTCACTTGAGCACAAGTTTGGCACCAAGAGGGCACTTAAGCATGTGTTTTTACAACTCAAAGGGGCAGATAACTGTGGTTAACCAAGCAGGAGGGCAACTAAGTTTGTTGAGGCTCTGAAGAGGGCACTTGAGCAGGTGTTTTGGCTCCTAAAGGGCATTTTTGGTGCATGTTTTGTTTCTAAGAGGATACTTCAACAGATTTTTTGGTACCTGAGAGAAAACTTTAGTGTATTTTGGCACCCAAGAAGGTACTTTTGCACATGTTTTTGCATCTTAGAAGGCACTATAGTGTATTTTGGCTCTCAAATGGGCACTAATGAATGTGTTTTTTGTTCCAAGAGGGGCATTTTATCTTGTTTTAACTAGCCACAAGGGCAGATTAGTGTAGTTAGCCATCAGGGAAGGCATTTAAGCATGTATTCTTGCTTTTAAGGAGTCACTTTAGCACAAGTTTGGGCACTTAAGCATGTGTTTTTTTTTGTTTCAAGGGGGGCAGGTTACTATGTATTACTATCCCAAGAGGTTGATTAAACAGGGGGGCACCTCCGTTTGTTGACGCTCCAATGAGGGCACTTGAGAATGTGCTTTGCTCCCAAAGGGCATTTTCGGCACATGTTTTTGTTTCTAAGAGGATACTGGGACAGAATTTTTGACACCTGAGAGGAAACTCTAGTGTATTTTGGCTCTCAAAGGGGCACTAATGCATGTGTTTTTTGTTCCAAGAGGGGCATTTTGTATTGTTTTAACTAGCCAAAGAGGCAGATTAGTGTGATTTCCCAAACAGGAGGGCACCTAAGTTTGTTTAAGCTCCCAAGAAGGCACTTTAGCATGCATGTGACTACCAAAAAGAGAGCTGTGGGGCATTCTTTGGGTCCAAAGAGAGCAATTTATCACATGTTTTACAACAAATTGGCCTCACAATTTACCTGTTTATAATCCTCAACAAAGAATGAGATTATCATTGCCAAGTATAGATAGTCTGCTCACCATATGGACACTAAACTACACTACAAATTAGGTTTGCTAGTTGTCAACTTTTAAACATGTAAGTACAGACAAAAACATCTCCTCCAAAAACCGGCGTTAAAAAAATCAACAAATGCATGTCTTAGCGAGAGTCAGGTCTGTACAACACTAAAACTCCCGATAGGTGTCACTGCTGTCATTGGCAAACAGATAGTCCTCATAAAGTCTTCATTTCACAGTGTATCACCTGATTTTGTAGCTCTAAGATAGAAGGTACTCATGGTATCCAGAGCAGCTTCTCGTGATTGAATGCATTCGACTGTATCATTCAGCTGTTTTGGAGCGTGTAAGCTCCATTTTTTCACCGTCTGTTTCTCCGCAGGGAGGCGTTGGGAAGGCAGGCGCTCCTGGAGAGGTTGGACTTCAGGGCCTTCCTGTAAGTATGACCTTTGACCTCGAACTGTCAAAACTGACTCTGATTGGATGCACCTGAATAAACCCACCAGGAGCTCTTTAAAGCTCCATCGCTCACACAGCACACGACTCATCTGCACCTCTGCGCTGAAGCAAAAAGCAGCTGTCAAACTAATGTTTCTGTATCTTTTTCTTCGCAATATATAATACACTGAACCTTTTTTTTCTCCAACTTGACATTTAAAGCAATCAATTCTATATCATTCCATCCCTTTGGCTCATTTATCAAACCAAGCTGTGTAATCAAGAAGAAAAAAATGAGACAGAGGTTTTTTCAGCCCTCTCTGATTAGTCTAATGAAAGGCACTAATGGGATTCAGCTGGCAGACGATGGCATTAAGAAAGATTCGCAGGTGTAAAAGTCACCACCTGATTCAAATATCCCGAACACTTTTATCACCTCAAGGTTTCAGGGTCAAAAGATTATACCATTATGTGTTTTACGCTGAAGTCTGCAGCCTTAAGGCTTGAGTGTTTCTCACAGCGAGTTCTTTTCTGTAAAGGCTTGAAATAATCTTGTTTGTTTTGTATTTTCACCTCATCATTGTGGCACAAACCTCTCAAAGAAATCTTCTCTGTTTTCAGGGTTTGCCTGGTGTACCCGGACCCAAAGGCTTGGGTGGCTCTAAGGTTGTTTTCTTCATTTTTCTTTTGTTTTCTTTTGTTTTCTTTCATTTTCCTCATTTATTTAATCAACAGTTGTTTTACCCTTAACTTCTTGAAGCCTAACCTGTGTTTGTGTCCTTGCAGGGAGACTCCGGTCAGACAGGCCTTCCTGGAACAATGGGCTCTGCGGGTAAAACAGTAAGTCAGAGCAGCTCTTCCTGAAAGCTGTTGTCACCTGTGTCGTGATGTGTTGTGTTCTCACCTCTGATGTGTCACCGTGTCATTTTTCCATCACACCTCAGGGTGAGCGAGGAGAGCAGGGAGAGGTGGGACCTGTCGGACCTATCGGCGAACCTGTGAGTACTCTGCCCGTTTGAAATCTTTTTTGTTCTTTATTCTGTTGCACTTTGAGACTCAACCTTTCATTTCATCTTCTTCCTCTACAGGGAGATGTTGGAGAGCAAGGCCCTGGAGGTCCAGCTGGAAAGCCAGGTGCAAGGGTATGTTATAACTGTGACTTATGTTCTGTTTTTGTCTTTCAGGCCTCAAACTTCTGTCTCGACTTCCTTTATGTCTGCTTCTGCCCTTAGCTTTCTCTGTCTGCCTGTTTTGTTTTCTATTCATCTTAATGCTCAGTTGTATCTCCCAGTAGATGTCCTGTTTCTTAACAATGAAGCTCTTCAATTTAAACTAAAACTCCTTTTCTATGACAGTGTTGTAAAGCAAATGAAGTTATGAATTGGCTGCAGGATACACTTGAAACCACACCCACCACTAACCTCATAAAACACACAACCTTACTGCTCTGCCAGGCACCATAAAGTTTTTACAGGTTTATATTCGTGCATGTTAAGGACATTTCTAGCGCACCATTCAATAGCCTGTGCTAGTTATTTAATGATTATTTGAATAGCTCTCCCCCAACCTGGTGGAGATGCAAGATACATTCGCCATCATTCAGTTTCGATATTATCTACTTATACTTTCAGGTTTTACCAGCAGGGCTTGCTCTGAACTTTAATTTGAGTTAAATTTCATTATTCCTAAACTTTTTGCCACTGCAAAAGTCTGATTTTTTTTCCAGTTCTGTGTCTCACAACTTGCAACGTTGCTTGGTTGGCCAGGATCTTGTTGAAGCACCAGTAAAAACGCCAAATTGCGTAAAAAAAAAAAAAAAAAAAAGTAACAAGGTGGTTCACGTGCCATGAATGTGCATAATCATGACCAAGCCACTAAGAACCCCTCATGCAACCCACAAGTTTCTTTGCAAACTTGGAGATTATTACTCTTTTTCTTGTGTTTTAACCCCAAATTGTATGACTTCAGATTGAGATAAATGCTAACACACCTAGCCACAAAATTCAGTCACAGCTAATTATTTGTAAAATCCAGTGTTTTCGTCCTGAAACGTGCTCCACAGCGCCCTCTAGGAGAGAAAAACGGATCCCCAAAGCTACTTTCAGGCCTAAACCGACCATAACTATCATGCTAAGAACTACAAAAAAGTCTTGTATGACCATTGTGAATCCCAAAAACTAGTTCTGAAACTTGCACATAATTTATGATTTTTACGTTTTATAGGGTATGTATGTCCTCGTTTGAACAGGGCCTAAATGTATTGGCTGCATGAAGCCTGTTAACCTGCAAAAATCCATAAATTAGCCACATCATTGATTAGGCAGCAGAGTTCAAAACGAGTAAGAAAAGGCAGAGGCTTACAGTCAGGAAATTTTGGTCCTTATAAAGCCTTGCTTGTCAAGTTTTTTGAAACAAGAATAATGTCCTAAATTAAGGAAACAAGAACATCTTCACCTTTGTGTCTTCCATTAACAGATTTTTTCCTAAATACTTACTTGGACATCAATTTTTGCAATGTCACAAAAATGATTAAAAACAAATCATCACATCCGAAACTTTTATGTTGCATGAATATGAAAACTAAGAAAATGTATGAAAATGTGGACAAACTTTTCTCCTCCTACCTGTTCGGAAGGACAAACACTAACTACAGTTTCTTTTTCTGTCACTTTAAGTGGAAGAAGCTAAAAGTAGAGAAGCCTCAGAGAGAATAATCCTGGTTGTTGTTGTTTGACTGGAATGTCTCAGAGAATAGGCCGAGGCTGAATCTCACATGAGGTCTATTTTCACAGTAAGGGGAGAGCGGTGAGCAGCAACGGGCTGAATGAGCTCTCTGTTCTGCTGACATTCCTCAGACAGTCAGAGTGTGATCAAAGAGGAGCAGAGCACACACACAGTCACACACAAACACACACAACAAACACACAGGTCTGGGAGGATCAGGAGGATGCTGAGCTGTGGCTGTAAGTCAGAGTTTGGGGACGATATCAGCGACGTTAGAAGGTGATGAGGACATTTCAAAGGTGTTTTGGCTGCTTTTAATGGATGCTGCACAAAAACTTAAACAGGCAAAGCATTTCTGCAAACCATGCATTCAGTTACAAAACAGCATCAAATGCATTCAAAAGGATGCTGCACATTTTCCCATCATTGCTTCATGTTTGCACTTTTTTCTTTCTCTTCCACAGGGACCCAAAGGTGACCCCGGCCTCCCTGGTCTCCCTGGCCCTCCTGGCGTGCCTGGAGAGAAAGGAGAGAGGGTAAGACGACCCCACAGCCCCATCCAGAGACCTTTTTAAAACCTTGTTGTCTTAAACAGAAAGAGAATAGCTGAGCACGCAGATAATCAGCTCCCTCTAGTGTGGACTAACAGAAATATCTGACTTCAAAACAATGACGTTTGTTTTGTTTGTCACAGGGAGAGCGTGGAGAGGCAGGACCTAAAGGAGAGCAGGTGAGGAAACTTAAAACTACCATAAAGTCTGTTAATCATGCTGCTGCATTTATACACCTATTGATAAATGAACGTGTTTTCAAAGGGAGTACAAGGTGATGAAGGAAATGCTGGAGACAAAGGCGATGGTGTAAGTTTGTGCACAACAAAAATGCACGTTCATATTTCTTCCTCTAACATCAGAATCTCTCTCAGTCATCCCTGTTTTTGCTTTTTGTCTCCACAAACGCTTTAGGGTGAATCAGGAGAAGCTGGAGCCAAAGGAGAGGTGAGTTCAGACCGAGACTTTCTGTCAGAGTGTTTGGCTTTTTAACGCTGCAGCCGTGTAACACCATTATTTGGTGTAAAGGTCGGTAACCCCGGAGAGCCCGGCAGAAGAGGTCCCGAGGGAAGTCGAGGGCAACCTGGTGTGGAGGGGCCGCCAGGATCACCTGGACCACGAGGCATGCAGGGAAACAGAGGAGCACCTGGAGTCAGAGGGTCACAGGGTCCGGCTGTAAGTCCGAAAAACACTCAGAGGAAAAAACAGAGAGAGAAAGACGCTACAGAGGCTTTAAAGTTCTGATTTTACACTCAAACTGACAATGGGTGCTTATGTTTTTCCTTTAGTCCTGGAAAATTTCTTAATTCAAGATATCAAACAACAAAATGATGCCTGAAATATAAAGCAGAGGATAAGGAAAAACAATGACTTTACAAGAATTGAGTCACAGATTTCTGAGAAACTTGATATGATAGTTTATAGCTTCACAAACAGAAGACTTATACAGAAATAAGGAACATTGAGCCTCTTGTGAAGTTATATTTTTATGAATATTTAACAATCACTGAAACTACAGCATGTCTTGGTTTAGCTATTGGTTGTTTTATTTATTATTTTGATTATAAAAAAACACTAAAACTATGATTTTACCCTCGCAAATTTGTGAGATCACTCTCTTAATTTATGGCATCTTTCTGGTAAACTTTTAAATCTATTCTTACAAATTAAAGAGTTTATACTCGTAAACTTATGAGATTAATCTTTTGAATTTATGTGTAAATGGTGAAATAATCTGCTAATGGAAAAATTGCTTGTTTGGTGTCTTGAAAACGAATGTCTTGAATCAAAAAAGTTTATTTTTCATATCCTGTTTGCAGATTTTGTTTTACGTACTTAAAGCAATTCAGACGTCCTTTTGTCTTCAAATATCTTGAAATAAAATGTGTTTTTGGACTTGTCAGGTGAATGTAGCTCACATTAAAGCAAATAAAAGATTGGTTTTTTTTAGTCAAAAATTAGACACTAACACTTAACTTGGATTTCAGTTTCTGGGGTGTGTTTACGCATAAAGCTACACAGCAAAAACTGAAATCTAAGCAAGTCATTATGTCTTATTTTTATTAAAAGTTGTCTTACTATTCTTGATTTGAGCCACATTTACTATACAAAGTCATAAAAATGTCTCATTTCAAGTTTTTAAAGACAAGAATGAGGCATCAATTGCTTGTAGCAAGTAAAAAAAAAAATCTGCCGATGAGATAAGATAAAAGATTCTTGTTTTAAGACATCTTTCTAATTTCAAGAAACTTCCCGGGCGAATTCGTCTTATCCCATTGGCAGATTTTTTTGACTTGTTACAAGCAATTTACACCTCATTTTTGTCTTAAAAAACTTGAAGTAAGACATTTTTATGACCTGGTCTGGTGCATGTGGCTCAAATTAAGAACAACAAGACAATTTTTACAACAAAAAAGACAGAATGACTTGCTTAGATTTCCATTTTTGCATTGTATAAATGCTAAACTATAAATCAGAAGTAATATTGTTTTCAGGCTCTTGTGCCATAATATTTTAGATTGTAAAATTCTGTACATCTGTAAACCATATAAAAAAACTCAGTAAAATGAGCTTCGACTATGTTTTTAGAGTGAATCACATGATGAGGAGCTTTAATATTTTTTTTTTCTAGGGTTGTAAAAAAGTTCAGGTGCTAAAAACCAAGTGAAAGATCAGCCTATTTCTCATGTAATTTATAACCTGAATTATTAGGTATTGCAGCATTAGCTTCTTGTGATCTATACTTTGCACTCTTGGGAACTACATAACAATACTTATTGCTACTTCTAGTTCAAAAAGACCAAGAAATCAGTGGTA
Organism: Thalassoma bifasciatum; assembly: GCA_008086565.1. NCBI lineage: Eukaryota > Metazoa > Chordata > Actinopteri > Labriformes > Labridae > Thalassoma > Thalassoma bifasciatum. Next base: position 54,349 of record RPOG01001431.1, on the reverse strand, counting down.
AAAAGGCTAACATCGAGGCTTTAACAGGGGTTTCACAAACCTACATTTTCAGCCTGTGGTTGTTGAAAAGCAAACCAGCTGTGTTATTTCTCCTCTCTAAAATTTTAACTTCAGGAGAGGAGGAAAAAAAGGCTGTCAATGCCAACACCACCACAGTGCACTTAAAGTTCATTAGACAGGTTTAAAAAGCCTGTGGGCAGAACAATTTTCTTCACCCAGAGAGAAGCATGTGACTAAAACAGGGGGAGTTCTGCATTCACTCGATAACACTTCTGTGAAGTCGTCACATAAATGTTTCAGACACTGTCATGAAATCTATTAAGTCATCTTTCTTCCCTCCAGGGTAAGGAGCCCAGCGATCAGCACATCAAACAAGTTTGCATGCGAGTCATGCAAGGTAAGAACTGATAGGCCTTTGACCCCGTTTATCATTCCCCCGTGCCTCCTTTCTCCGGGTTTAATCTTCCCCAGAATGCCTCATTACACCGCCGCGCATAGAGCCGCCCCTCTGTTGTCTCATTGATCCAGAATCCTCCCCAGTTCAACAAGGAAAAGTCTCATAACCAGAACATGAAATAAGCTTCAGCCTTTGTTTGTGTGATGGATGAAAGATTCTTTAGAAACGTCTCACCGAAGCCACAACCTCTGTTCTCTTCATTCTGTTGCTCTTACGTCTTCACAACTCATCTCCTATACTCATGACTTTTTTATAGCCCATGTGCTGAAAAATTAATTTCACCTCCAGCAGACCTGCACTCCTCCGCTCTGAGCAAAGAGTCTGCCTGGAAAGGAAATCTTAAAAAAGAGCAGTGGAGCAGCAGCTGCATGAATTTTCATCAGTAGCCAGAAAACTTGAATCTTAAGTGCAAAATACCACACAGGAAGGAAATGCAGGAGATTAATATTCAATCCTTTGCATCATGGACATACATTTCCTGTCGCTGATTGCTAGAAAGAAAGAAAGAAAGAGCATTATCTCCTCTCTGCACAATTTACCGAGCATCTGTGGAAAGAGGTTGAAAAGCACGAGCAACCCGAGGGAGATCATGCCCATAAATTCACCTCCGCCTGCTTCACATTCAACTCAACAACAAGAGCTGATGGACCATCTCCATGAGAGCTGCTGTGGGCTTTCAGGGTTGAGTCTCCTTAAGCTTCAGAATGATTTATTACAAACTATTCCATCTTCTAAAGGCCCCCTGACGTCTGTTAACTACAGCTGATAGAAAACAAAACGTGATTAGGGTCTGATGTATCTAAACCCTCCTCCTCCTCTGCTCCTGTTTGTCCTACAGAACAGCTGGCTCAGTTAGCTGCCAGTCTAAGGAGACCAGAGTCTGGTGTGGTTGGTTTACCTGGAAAACCTGGACCTCCAGGAGTTCCTGGAGCACCAGGAGACAATGGCTTCCCTGGGCAGGCTGGATCAAGAGGCCTTCCTGGACTCAAAGGACCGCCAGGACTTCTTGGACTAAAAGGACCCAAAGGTAAAGAAAACATGTTCATCCTTTTTGGTTAAACATCTGAAATTGATAAAACATGAAGTAAGAGTAAAGCTAGTATCCGTATTATTTACAATGACCGGCAGGGAAGACTTTTCTTGCAGTAATTCACGACGGAAGAAAATTAGCTGACTATCCCTGAGATTTCATAGCTAGGCCAAAGTCTTGTTTGATATAGTTTGATGCTAATTTACAAAAATTACAGCTCCAGGTGTTGTAAAATTCCTGTTTTCAATCCCTGAATCGATCTATAAACTGATCAACACACTCTGTTCTGAAGTAGCACAAGATTTTTTTAATTGTAAGTTGTGTTAAGATGTTACAGGGGCACCAGAGAGGCAGAATAAAGACTAAAAAAAGCACAGTACCCCTTCTTTAAAATGAAATAACTTAAGCTCTGTTTCTACCAAGCCGTTCAGTTTGGTTTGTCTTGGTTTAGCATGAAGTTTGTGGTGTTTCCTTTGACTGAAACTGGGAGAAGTTTCCAAATTACCAACCTGTACCATCCCACTTCGTACGCTTCGGTCAGGGTACTAAAAATACCAATCAGATCCCAGAGGGTGGAGCTAGAAACACTGCAGTCTGTTGTGCAACAGCGTGTTAGAATCAAGCGGACACCTCTGTCTGAAAAAATAAGATAACATGAGAAACCGAAAAAAGCAGTTTCAGAGCCGAAATTAGCGTATTTAAAGCCTGGTACGAACTCTGTCTCCTGTCTGGATCGCTAGTTTTGCTAACGGCACACACTGTGAGGGGGGTGAATTTATTTCTAACTCAGCCGTTTGGAAGATATTAAGATCGAGAGCTTGCCCAATCAGAGCCACAGCTCAGATCACGTGACTGACGGGCGCCCAATAGCTGTGAGTTTGGGCACTCGTCCCAATTCCAATATGGCCGCACCCGCCTTTTTGCTTCAAAACGGAGCTGCTGTAACAGTTGAGTGACGTCACAGAGACTACGTCCATGTTTTGTACAGTCTATGATTAGAATTTACACTATTGTTAATATCCATACTGCATTCAGCCACTAGGGGGAGCTCTAAATGTTTCGGTTTCACTTTCAAGGAGGTATCACCTCATCTATCGTCCATCTTTTCATGCAGTTTATGGATGCAAACCTTTACAACATTTATTCTAATCATGTTACAGGTGAAATGGGAGACAGAGGCTCCAGAGGACCCACTGCACGAGGCCCCAAAGGTCAACCAGGAGCTCCAGGACTTCCAGGTGAGTCAGTCTAACCTTACATAAAGTTAGGAAAACTGTAGATAAAAAATATACCTGAGAAAGGAATAAGGCTGTGTCGTGGTTAGGGAACATGTTACATGATGTTACTGCTTTGAAATGGGAAATATAAACACTCTGGAATCAAACTTATATGATTTTTAAAGAGGAGAAAAGAGGAATTATCTTTTAAATGTTGCTCGATTCTAAGTTACACTCTGTGATCACAGGTGAGCCAGGCAAACCCGGCTACGGTCAGGATGGTCGGGATGGACAGAGAGGACCCCCTGGCGCTCCTGGACAGTCTGGTGTCCCTGGTCCTCCTGGATCAGCTGGTCCTAACGGTTACTGTGACCCGTCAGCCTGCAACCTCCAGGCAGGAGTCATCCAGTCTCTGGATGTGAAGGGACCTGCGGGGAACTGAGAGCCACTGAGGCAGAGACAGACAGACTGTTTGATTAGCTCCCCCGAGCACACAACATTTTTCACACTGTCTTCTTACGGGCTGCGGTTGCTGTGGTGTCTTCAATCCATTAACCTCTGCTCCTCTGAGCCTCCTTTGTGCCCGCCACATGTCCATCAGAAGGAGGAGCTCGTCTCTACAAGTTAAAAATCTGACTTGTTTCAGGAGATGTTTTTATATTCAAGACAGTGCGCTCACATTTCTCTGAAAAAGGACCCGATATGTTCAACTACCCCACTCTCCTTGTACCTCCACCTGCGTTTTTTCTTGTTAGCTTATTTAAAGGTCCTCTGCTTTTTTCAAACAAACATTTCCAATCATTACCCAAAGCAAAGCAGCGTCAGGTTTTGTTTGGTCGTAACCTGTCCTGTAATTTATGAAATGCCAAAGATAAACCTCCTGAAACCTCAATGCTGTGTCATATATTCGCACATTATCGTGCCGAGCAATCCTGAATAAAGAGGAGAGAGAGAGGATGAAAATGTCATCAAGTCACAGTGACTTCAGTTTTATGTTGTAAATCTGTAAAAAATAATGTTTGAATTGTGGTTAATTATATTTCCTACAAAACGACCTGATGTGAGATTTTGCCTCAATGTACAGAAGAACAACACGGTGCATAAATGAAGAAGGAATGAGGGAGAAGCTCATGTTACAAATAAAGGAAAACACACACGCAGTGTTTAACTTATGTTGTGTTAATGTTTATTTACTCTGGTATCATTTCAGAAAATTAACTTCTTTTATACCAAATATAATGATAAGATATTAGTGTGGGAAAAAAAGAACATTCATTGATATTCAAGTCATATTGGAGAATTTAAGCCAAACTCTTACACACTTATGCATTAACACACTCTCAAAATCACGACCACACTCTTACACTCATTGTCACACTTACACATCAGACTGCATACTATTTTCTTACACACACAACAGCACTTTTTAAAGCTTTAACACACTCTTGCATGCACTGCTGCACTCTTACAAAGCAATATCGTACTCTCATAAGCTTTAATGCACTGTTAGATGCACTGTCTCACTCCAACAAGCACTAGTTCTCTTAAAAGCTGCACTCTTAAAAGTCATTGCCGCATTCTTACATGCCCAAACTACTGCACTCTTTCATGCACCACAGCACTCTTGGATGCACTATTGCACTCTTGCAAGTTTAAATGCACTCTTAGACGCACTGCCACACTCTTGCACCAGCACGAACGCACTCTTAAAAGCACTGGAGTTCTTATACACGCCACACTCTTGCACTTATTGCTGCACTTCTGCACTCTTTCATGCACTTAATGCCGCACTTGTAGTTACCACACACTTACAAGCTTAAATGCACTCTTGTTGCACTATTGTTCTCTTACAGGCAGCACTCTTACATCTACTGCCACACTCTTACAAGGCAATATCGCACTCCCATAAGCTTTATTGCACTGTTAGATGCACTGTCTCACTCTTACAACACTATATATCTCTTTAAAGCTGTACTCTATACGTCTGTGCCACACACTTTTATGCCCAAACAACTGCACTCTTTCATGCACCACAGCACTCTTCAGGCACTATTGCACTCTTGAACACACTCCCACAACTCTTACAAGCTTTGATGCACTCTTAGACGCACTTACAAGTATTAAAGTTCTTATACACGCCACACTCTTGCACTTACTGCAGCACTTCTGCACTCTTTAATGCACTTCTGGACTATTACATGACCAAACTGCCGCACTCTTAGTTGCCCCACTACACAATTACAAGCTTTACTGCACTCTGACATTAATTTCTGCACTCTAACAAGCTTTAATGCACTCTTGGATACACAAACTCTCTCAAACAAGCACCATTGTTCTCTTACACGCAGCACTCTTAGATCTACTGCTGCACTCTTAGTCACACTTTTGCACTCTGAAAAGCACTCCAGTTGTCTTACACACTGCACTTTTACACCTACTGCACCACTTCTGCACTCTTATATGCACCACAGCACACTTACACACACTATTGCACTTTTACATGCCCTAACTGCTGCACTTTTATTTGCACTATCACACTTGCAAACTTTAATGCACTCTTACACCTGCACTTTCACATTCTTACAAGCACTGCAGCACCCTCACAAGCACTGCTGCACTCTTACACACCATAATGGATATGCTCATTCATTTCAAGTTTTTATTTTCAAAGGTGTCTTTGAATCTTTTTTCTTCCCTTAGGTTTCACCTGTGGCTCAAAATACAGTTCCTGTTCAAAAATTGCACCTAAGTGTCTGGCAGAGGGTTTGACAGATAATTAAGATAAGACATTTAACTTTACAACATTTTCTGACATCCAAGTTCTATTTCGTCTAGATATTCAGAGATATTTTGTGGGAGTGGTTATCATGTCCCATTTGAAAGTAAAGTTGCGTGTTGTTAACATAAAAATGAATATGGACTTTCGTAGAAAAGAGAGCAGGACCCAGAAGTGAACCCTGAGGAACCCCATGTGATAGTTTCAGAGCCCAAACACAAGACAAGACACTCTGGATATGGAGCACTGAATAACATTTATTGCACACAAGTAAGGCAGGTGTCATCATAGATAAAAGATGAGGAAAAGAAAAGTGTAAGCTCTCATTCCTGGTGACCACACACACACATACACACACACACACACACTGGATCAGCCCTCACAATAAACATCACCGCTCTTAGGATGACCTGTTTTTAAAAACACACAAGGTTTAAAATGCATTTGTCTTTCAGTAAAAGGCAACAGGCAGTGATGTGTTTTTATGTCCACGTGGTAAACCAAGGCTGAGGTAGATATTAAACAAAAAAAAGTCACCGAAACAAACATTAAAGTCACTCAGCACGACATGAGCTTATACCAGGGAGGAGAGGAGGGGAGCGACAGTGAGAGCAGCAGGCGGACGTTTTTAATCCCAGGGACCACGCTGAGAGCCTCGTCCACGCTCCCCTCATTACCAGCTTATTTACAAGATTAGATTACATGTGGCAACAGGATCAGCTTACATTGCTGTTAAATAATGAGCAACAATGAAGCTGATGATATTATAATAAGTGAATTTTGCCCTTTTACCGCCGACAGCGCCTCCTCCCTCTGAGCTTGTTTTTATCCACTTTTTCTTACAATAAATAGATTTTAACTGAGAGAAATGGCACTTTATATCAAGGGAAGTGGGCTGTGACACCAGCACCCATTCTGCTTCCTCCTTAGTTATCATGTTTAGCTAAATGGAAGTAACAAAGCGGCGCATATTATTATCAATCGATTTTAAACCCAGCATATGCAGAGTCGCTCTCATCGTGTTTCAAAAAGTTAGGTCGCATTACTTTGCTGACACCAGCTCATTTGAATTTGGTCAAGGACGGCATTATTGTCTCCAAGGGGAAGCCATTAAATGGAAAATGAAAATTAGTGCGATGAAAGGACAGAAGCCAGATGAAGGAGGGGATTTTATGAAGCCCATAACCCAAAGGAAGATTGTTTTCAATTCACACAACAAACACAAGTCCAGCAGGGGGCTCTTTCAACTCACAAATGAAATTGCTCACACACGTTTGATTCATCCAGAGCCTGAGCAGAGATGGAAGAGAAAAAAGAAAGAAAAAAAAAAAAAAAAAAAACAAAAAAAAAAAAAAAAAAAAAAAAAAAAAAAACAAGCCTGCATGCTGAGAGAAATATAAAAATAAAAGATTCTGCAGCTTCAAAGTGAGATTTGAGTTCACATGTAGAAGAGACACATGATGATGAGAGGCGTGGAGTTAAAAAAAAAAGTCTCAAGCAGATCTGAAAAGATGAAAATCTGATAGAACAGAGTTATTAATGTCACAAAAATCAGATACACCCACAAAAAAGTTCTCAAACATTGATCACAGCAGGAGATTTCAACTTAAATACAAGCTTTGGAGTCAAACTCTCATTGAGAAACTTTGGGGAAACATCGCGGGCCAATTATATTTCTTTTCTCTATGTCAGTGCTCATTATTTACTGTGATTGTTTGGAGATTTTTTCTTTGAAATCTGCAAATAGAGCATCCAGGTTCTCCAGAAACTCGTCTTCCTGTTTTAAGGATGTTCCTCCAAAATCTACAGAGACTTAACTTCAGAATGGTTTCAACAGGTTTTGATAAAGTTGACTCAAAAACTTGAAAGAGAGTTAAGAACATCTAAAACAACGTCAGAAGATTGAAAAGTAAATAAATAAAATCAAAAATCCAACATTAAGATTCCCCAAAAGCACCCAAGAACACATTTATACAAAAGAGTGTACAAAAAGATGAAGCACGAGACAACTCTTTGAAAGTGATGCCAAAACATCTGAAGCTCCCCCTATTGGCTGGTAGCAGAACTTCAAACTTCATTATCAAAATACACAACAAATAACTATTTTTTTCCCAAAATTTCTGCTTTAGAAAATCATAAATTAAGCTACATTAGACGATTTCAATTCCCCAAACTCTGGCTCCAACTCCACAGCGTCAGATTGGAGGGAATTTTGGCATCACTTTTGTACAATAAGATGTCCAGAAGCGCCATCCATCTTTTCATACAGTCATTAATGATATACACAGTGCCGGTCATTTAGACAAAAACCAGGATGTAGACTTAAAACAACAGAAGAAGAAAGTTCAAGTACATGTCTGAGTTTATGTCGCACCAAGTGAAAAGTTTGAAGTGTAAAAAGTCAGATTTCCTTTGAAGACACAAATATACAAATAAACCAGAGGAATCATCATACACACCACCGTGTAAACATTGAAAATCTCAGACACACAAAATAAAAACCTCAAACATTTGCAGCAAAGACTGACTGATTGTTGACTATAATCCTTGATGTGTCTTTATGCTGACAACTCCTGCAGCTATTGTCAGGTCCCTTTAAAAGCCCCATTAGACAGATAAAATCACTCATTATTTACAGAGAAAAGAAACAGTGAAGATTGATCTGAGGTCACAACGCACTCTTATGACAGAAATTATATTAAATTACATTCTTTCACACGGAAAATCTGCTCTTTGTGAAAATGTTTTATATGAAAAAAAAGTGTTTTACCATAAATTATCATCCCTGTTGGTACATTTGACTGTGCATAGATGAAGCCAGCATCCAGTAAAACGTCACATTTGGTTTCTGTCATGGGAAACAAATAAACTCTTCTGCACCATAAATAAACTAAAAAAATCCAACTTAAAAGTTTTATTTGAGGCACAGAGCAGAGTAGGAGTGATGAGTTTGATTGACTGTTGAGTTTGTATGTCTGTAGTTGGCATTAAAGTAACTCTTATGTAAGATTAATCTTTACTACATTATTATCAGGGGTTAAAACAACTGAGGTAACAATGTGAAGTGTGCTCATCTAGGAAGTTCAGTTTTATAAAACAAAGACCACTCCAGCTTCAGATTTTGGCCAAATCCGGTGTTTTCTCTACGTTACTCACTCAGACACTAACACGCACCATGACGTCACTGAGGGCTCTAACGTAAAGGTTGAAGATCAAGGTCTGTGAATTTAGAGATTCATTTAGAGAAGTGAATTATGTATTGTGTCTTCAGTAGACCTACAAAAAACTGATTTTAAACCCTGACATATTTAAATCTGTGATAATACATCTTATCAGAGGATTTAACCAGGTAGTAAAACAACAATCTGGCCTTGTTCTCTTTAAATTGCCCGTAATAATTTAGCGAGGATATAACAACTTGTTAGCATTAGAATCAGAGTTTATAACCTATGCTTTAGTAAGTAGTAAGACTTGCAGATTCAGTATCATCTTTTAAATCTCTTCTTAAAAGGCACTTTTACCGTCTTGCTTTTATGTGATGTTGTCTCCTCATTACCGCTATTATCTTTTAACCTCATTATTGTCCTCTTTTGTATTTTTACTGCCCTCTTACAGTGCTGGCTCACTCATTTATTTATCTATCTATCTATTTATCTCCCTATTCATTCATTCACTTACGAGTTTATTCGAATGATTTGGTTTTTTGAATTTATTTATTTATCTTTAATGAGTTGAGCGCTCAAGTTATCATTTCCATTCTAATTTTAAGCTGTTTTATCCTCTTTATTACCTTATTTATTCACTGCTACATTTCATGTATGTTGTTTTTATCCTCTCTATTGTTCCTGTTTCCTTTTTTACTCCTTCTCACCTCTGGTCCTCATGGTTTTATCATAGGGTCTTGCACTGGGTTCTCCTCTCTTCTGCTTCTGTTTGGTTTGTACGATTATTAATTTATATTGTTCATTTCAATGTTGTTCGCTATTTTGATTCACTATTTGTTTGTTTGTTTGTTGATTTTGCTGTGGATCTCTGCTGTAAAGCACTTTGTGAACTGTTGATTCTAAAGGTGCTCTATAAATAAAGTTATTATTATTATTATAATATTGGGACATTATTTGGAAAACTGATTGTTTTTTCCCACCAGGACGCCAATTATGATGCTGACACAACTTTAGAATCAATATAAACTTCCAGTGAATTCATATGAAACATGATTCCTGTCAACCTTCGTTCTTATAGAGCTGACTTATGTACAAAAGATTATTTTTCAAATAATAATTGTTAAATAGTTGAGGAATATTTTGATTGACAGGTTTGTTGACTGATGCCTACAGCTCTCTTTTTCAAATAAGTAAAATAAAGGACTAAAAATATTCCAAAAGAGAGACCTTTCCTCAGTCGTAAGTGTCTGCTTCATGTCAACATGTGAAATTTATTTAAGTACGGTAGCCACAGTGTTTTCTGGAGAGCAGGATGTGCATGTGTTGGATGCATCAGCCCAATTCATCAGCGCCTAAGGGTGTTAAAGTAAAGTGAATTGAAGGCACATCCTCTGATCTATGCACAGTCAAAAACAGTACCAACCTATGAAATATGTGAAGACAAGTCTTACAGTGAATATTCTGCAGATTCATCACAGAAACAAGCACAAAGCTCATGTTTGATGAGTGGTAACTTCATAAAACAAATAAAATTAAACTTTTCATCAGTAAATATTGAAGCTACATGTTCTTCTTTAATCATCAGTACCATCTTTAAATACATTCTTAAATAAATAATTTCAGCATCAGACACATCTGATGGACTTTGGTTTCAAAAAGTTGATCATTTCTCCACACCTTGACAGAAAACAAACTATTTCATTCCACTAATCTCTCCTTCACACACACACACACACACACACAAAATGAGATGTAAATTTTGCAGCACGTCGTCTGAATGCGAACAGAAAAAGTGAATAAGCTCGCCTGTTAAAGAGGCAAACAAAGAATAACGATGATGTTTTCAGACGGGACTGAAATGATGAAATAAAGTCATTTCATGGTCGTAAAGGACATAATGAGCGTTGACAAGGAATGCATTACATCACAGTAGGGGATGTGAAAAAAATTAACTTAAAACAGCACGGAGAAAAATAGGTTTCTATTGCGATCAAAACAAACACGACATAAAACGATGAAAAACCCGACTGCATCCAAACGTTATCATAAAGTGAACAGAAGAGGTCAGTTTTGAGTCTGTCAGCACCGAGCTGCGAGATGCGCGGCTACCTCTGCGTCAGCCCGGCTCTCTCTGCTGGCCTCATAGGGGCGGGAGGAGACAGTCACGTGGGTCACACGTCCCAGGAGGTCCTCGGGGCCCCGGGGAGCCAGGGGGACCATGTGCAGGATTCCCAGGAGGGCCTGAGCAGAAGAAAAGATGTAATTAATTCCTGCTTCAGGCTGCGCTTTATCATTGTTCAGAGGATAAAAACTCAGGCTGCAGTTTGGAGAGACGATGAAAAGGATACGAGATGCAACAGTTTTCTGGATAAAAGCAGGGACAATGTCAACAAACATTGTCACCCAAGCTAGTTGGCAACAGAACAACCATTTGGTTTGTTGATATTTTCATAGTTCAAAGGCGCTTTAATGATAAACACATGTACACCAGATCTTGAACAGTGGTGAAAATTTGCAGATACAGTTGTGCCCAAAAGTTTACACCCCCAAGCAGAATTTCTGATTTTTTGGCCTTTTCTCAGAAAATATGAATGATAACATAAAATCCTTTCTGTCACTCACAGTTAGAGGTTGGGTGAAGACATTTATTGAAAAAAAAAAGTTTACCCTTTTCAAATCATTATGACAACAGAAACTTCAAAAATGACCCTGTTAAGAAGTTTACACAACTCTGGTGGTTTTGTCCTGATAAATGCACAAAAGTTAACAAAGGTGTTTGAATGTCCACTAAAGGTAACCATCCTCACCTGTGATCTATTTGCTTATAATCAGTGTGTGTATAAAAAATGAACAGGGTCATTTTTGAAGTTTCTGAGGTCAATATGATTTAAAAAGAGTAAACAAAGTTGTTTGTTAATAAACATCTTCACCCAACCTCTAACCATGAGTGACAGAAAGGTTTTTGTGTTTTCATTCATATTTTCTGAGAAAAGGCCCAAAAAATCAGGAAATTCTGCTGGAGGAGGGTGTTAACGTTTAGGCACAACTGTATATAGTTAAAGTAAAGGAGAGCAAATCTTCTTTTCAAGACTACTTTTCTTTATTCAAGACAACTTTTCCAAGGGTGGAGAGCAACAAGGTAATGTATTTATTTGTTGATATTTAATACTGTTGCTTGACATCAAACTTTGCAGATTGGAGACGGCTTAAGTCTGTGCTCTATCACTCTCCCCTTAAGCTTTTCTTCTGCTTTTCAGCCCTCTTTGTTTTTAAAAGTCTGACTACATGCTTTCAGTATTAATGACCTGACCACAGATACAAAGAAATGGCATGCAGAAAAAACCCAAAGTGGTGCTGATAATCTCCTCTGAAATAGAGCAAATACATAAAAGTGAGACTACTTCAAGATCACAAATAAAGTTGGAAATTTGACATGACACAGGCCGCACAATCTTGATTTCATTATTCACTACAAATTAAATTCAGCAAATAGTCTGAAACTTATTCTTGCAATTTTATAGCAAAATATTTGCTGATTTAAGCGTCTCCTCCCATCTCTTTCTGGTCTATCCCCTTAGACTCTCTGAACTTTGATATGCATTAGTTACCATCTTTCTCCATTTCATGAGCTTAACAACAGAAAAAAGCTGTAGGCCATACAAGGTTTTATCATCAAATCCAAGATTAAATCCACAATAACAGATCACTCCTGAGCTTTTCTGACAGCATGTTTCTTTTTATCTCTGAACCTGCACGTCTTATTCACAATTAATGAACTGGAGAGGAGCCTGGAGAACAGTAGTCGCCTCTAAGAGCTCTAAATGCTGACCGCACAGCACAGGAGCAAAGAGCAGTAAAGTGAACATGACATCAGCTGGACCACCTGCAGCTATAAGGGGTTTACACTGAAGGAATCACAGGTACAACATCGATCGCCCTTTTAACTGCTCACACACTCTGTTTTCACACAAGAGCTAAAAGAACAGAGGTTTATAAGGCGATGGACATTATCAGAGGTTTTTGCTCTATGTGCGTGTTTGGGTGGCCACTTACAGCTGCTAGCGCTCCATGCTAATTAGCTCCAGCACTGAACCAACACCCTGCAGGCGGGCATGACTTAGCAACAACAACGTCAGACGTAATTACCATCAGAGTCTGTCAGAGAGTCTGTTCAGAGAGGTGAGGGCAAAGACAGCAGATGGACAGGGCGCTCGCTCTCACATAAGCCTCATGAAATGGTTTCACTGAGATGTTTCTCTCTGGAGTCATGTGGCAGCTCTCGATGCTGAATATGAAACGAATCATGTCCTAAATTATGTGTACATTTACATTTTCTGTCAGGAACACAAACAAAATCAAAGTGTATCCAGTAACGTCTCACTAAACTCCATCTGGACTGTGGATAGGCTGCTTTTATGAATCCAAAGCCCTGTACATGCTGCAGAAACTCAACAACTCTTACAGCTGACGTCTTTAAATGGATGTTTTTATCAGGATGTGAGAGTTCAAAAAACACATTAGACACAAAAGACCAGGTAAAAGTTATGAGCAGGAGAAAAAAAGGGAAAAAAGTGTATAAAAGAGGAATTCAGTAATATCATTTTTCCCGTCTTTTTTTTCTACCTACTATCCTTTAATTATGTTTCCCTTCCATCCTTCCTTACTTCTTCTTTCCTTCCTACAATTTATGTCATTCCCTTTTCTTCTCCCCTCAATTCTTCATCCTTCTGTCCTTCCTTCCTTTCTTATTTTCTACCTTTATCAATCCTAGCTACCATTCTTTCATTCCTTTTTCCTGTACGCCTTCCTTTCCTTCCAATCGTTTCCACCCTTCCCTTTAATTTCTTCCTTCTTTTCTTTTATTCCTTCACCTTTTTACTTCCTTTCTTTTCTTCCTGTCCTTCCTGCCTTCCTTTTTGAAAAGTTTTTTCTTCTTTCCTTCTTTCCTTCCTTCGTTTCTTCCTTCTTTGCTCCCTCACTTCATTTCCCCCTTCCTTTTTCCAATAATTTCTACCTTTCCTTTTAAATTCTTCCTTCTTTTCTTTTCTTATTCCCCCTTTTTCCTTCCTTTCTTTTCTTCCTACCTTCCTGTTCTTCCTTTTTTTGATTTTTTCCCACCTTCAGTTCCTCTTTTCCTCCTTCCTTCCTCCTTCAATTCTTTTCCCCCTTCCTTTTTTCCGTCCTTCCTTCCTTCCTTCCTTCCTTCCTTCCTTCCTTCCTTCCTTTCTTCCTTTCTTCATCCTCCCTCTTCATGTCCTTCTGTCTTTGTTCCCTTTCTTCTTTGCTTCTTCCTTCCTACCATTCCTTTCCCTTTCTTATAATTTCTCCCTTCCTTTGTTCGTTCGTTTGTTTGTTTGTTCGGTCGTTCGTTCGTTCGTTCCTTCCTTCCTTCCTTCCTTCTCTTACTTTCTTTAGTCTCCCTCTTCATGTCCTTCTTTCTTTTTCCCCTTTCTTCAATTCTTCTTTCTTCTTACTATTCTTTTCCCTTTCTTATAATTTCTCCCTCCCTTCTGTCTTTCCTTCCTTTTCTCACTGCCCTTTTCATCCTTTTCTTCTTTTCTCCCTCCCTTCCTTCTGTCCTTCCATCCTTTCTCCCTCCCTTCCTTCTGTCCTTCCATCCTTCCTTTCTTCCTTTCTTACGCCATATTTGAGGTCAGAATAGTCTGAATATAAAAAACAATCCTGATAAAGTCCAGATCCTGATCCTGCCATAAAAAACATTTTGACATATTTTCCTCATATCGCCCCCTAATGGAGAACATTTTCCTTGGTCAGAAGCAGAAATTTTTGATGTTTATGCAGAAAACTGAGCACTTATCTGGTATTAAGAGACACCTGAGGGACAGGTGAGCTTTGATTTCATCAGTCTGTGATGGTGGAACACGGATGTTTCAAACCTCTGGCTTAAAACTTGAGCACGGATTCATCATCCATTCGCTCAGGCCCCTGTTTCGTGACATCAAATGATGTGTGTAAAGTCTTACCTGGTGGCCCCATGGGTCCTGGATCTCCTGGTAATCCCAGACCAAGCTGCCCTCTTTCCCCTTTCTGACCTCTGTAACCTGAGGACAGATAAAACACTGTGGTTAGGAAAGAATCTGCAGGGATCAAAGAACGCTGACTGTGCAGAACAGTTAGTGAGATTAGTGCCACGGCATAAGGATCCAACCTTTTTTCATCTGTGACGATATTAAAGCACTGCAACGTCAAGCATGAAGTCTGCACGTATTTGAGAAGAGCAGCTTTTGTAGTTGACTCAGAAACAGACTACTTTGGATCTCAGTTATGATCCCAAACCTTTGAATAATAAAAGTACATGCTGACATCCTGTCAAAATAGAAAACCATCAAACAAGCCATCTGTGCGTTAGTGTTCCAGGAAGGAGGCGATGCGGGCTCGTACAGCTTTCTGTCAACAATGAGGCCACGAGCACGTTTCTTTGAAGACATCAAACCCGAGCAAAGAGGTGTTTGTTCAATCAGGGGTCAGATATCTGGGTGACTAATGGAAGTCAGAGAGGGGGGACACGGGGTCTGATCAAAGGTGTGCTCATTCAGAGAAAACAATCAGATGCATCAGAGGCAGAGATGAGACAAAGACAACAACATAATCTCATGTAAGTGATGAGTCCACTCTTTGAAATGAGGCGATCGACTGCTGCATGCCAGTCAAATGAAAATCAGGCAGAGCATGCTTTGTCTGATGAGAGGAAAAAAAAACCAAAGCATGTGCACTGATCTCGCATGTGTGCCCAAACATTGTATTCAAAGGCTGTCTCTCACTCCATGCACAGCCTGACAATCTCTTAAAAAAGAAATGGCAGCATACCAAGTTAGAGTCTGAGGCTCTGTGAAAATATTTCCCCATGAGGCACTTAAAGTAATGGAGTCTCAGGACCAGCAGTTGCATGGAGTGCATCAGAAACATTGACAGGAGTATCAAGCATTGCACCGCCTGGCCCAAAGGGGAAACGCTTCAACGCTTACATGTCAGTGAAAATCTCAGGAAGGGGGGGTAAAAAAAAAAGGTGCATGAATGCTCTAAAACTGAGGCTCAAAGAAAGATGGGCTATCCACACATTGCTGCAATAATGAGACTCCTTTCAGCACTCACAGAGCCCAGGGCATTCATTCAAGGAGGAGACGTTCCACGGAGAAAAGAGCACTGTACCTTAAGCACAAAAATACTGAATAGCAAACAGGGCAGAGAGCTTTGGATTGGTGCACTCTGATAAATCAAAAGAATGCTATACTGTGCCTGCAGTAAGTTGAAAAGAAATAGTTTCTTGGAGCACTAATGGACAATATGTTAATAATAAAAAAAATAATACAAAAGCCTCAGAGTTTTTCTCCCATGCTCTGATTGATTCCACTGCAGCCTTGCACCTGTTGTACAGCGGTAAATGAAAAGCAATATCTATTTGTGCATGCTGTGGCTTAGAAAAGAAACAAACACACCTTTCTTTGACCAGCTGCTCTATCAGAGAACAATTACTGTGAGAGGTTTACTGACAGTTTAACAGAGTACAGCACAAAGCAGCAGCCTTACAAACGTGGAGACACTTTGTTTCAGTCAGAATTAATAGAGGAACAGAATGCACTACAATTACAACCCCAACCCCAATGAAAGTAGAACATTGTGTAAAACATAAATAAAAACAGAACACAATGACTTGTAAATCCTGTGTAACCCATATTCAATTGAATACACCACAAAGACAAGATGTTTATTGTTCAAACTGACAAACTTTGTTGCCGTTATTTTTGCAAATACTAACTCATTTTGAATTTGATGCCTGCAACATGTTCCTTAAAAGCTGGGACAGGGGCAACAAAAGACTGAAAAAGTTGAGGAATGCTCTTTGGATCATTCCACAGGTGAACAGGTTGATTGGAAACAGGTGAGAGTCACGATCGGGTATAAAAAGAGCATCCCCAAAAGGCTCAGTTCTTCACACGCAAGGGTGACCAATTAGTCAACAACTGCGCGAGCAAATAGTCCAACAGTTTGAGAACAATGTTTCTCAACGTCCAACTGCAGGAATTGATGGATTTCATCATCTACAGTCCAAAATATCATCAAAAGATTCAGAGAATCTGGAGAAATCTCTGCACTTAAGCAGCAATGCCCAAAACCAACACTGAATGGCCATGACCTTTGACCCCTCAGGCGGCGCTGCATTAAAAACCCACATCATTGTGTAAAGGATATTAGCACGTGGGCTCAGAAACACTTCAGAAAACCATTGTCAGTTAACACAGTTCATCACTACATCTACAAGTGACAGTTCAAACTCTACCATGCAAAGACAAAGTCAGATATCAACAAACACAAACGCCGCCGGCTTCTCTGGGCCCGAGCTCATCTGAGATAGACTGAGGCAAAGTGGAAAAGTCTGCCGTGGTCTGACGAGTCTGCATTTCAAACTGTTTTTGGAAATCATGGACGGGGTGCCCTCCAGGCCAAAGAGAAAAATTCAACAGAAAAAGCAGCATCTGTGATGGTATGGGGGTGTGTTAGTGTGCCCAAGGCATCATGGGTAACTGTCACAGTATCTGTGAAGGCAGCATTAATGCTGAAAGGTACAAACAGGTTTTGGAGCAACATTTGCTGCTGTCCATGCAAGACAATGAAACCAAGACACATTCTGCACCCGTTACAACAGTGTGGCTCTGTAGTAGAAGAGTGCAGCTTCTAGACTGACCTGCCTGCAGTCAGACCTGTCTCCTACTGAAAATGTTTGGTACATTTTGAAGCACAAAACACCAAAACAGAGACACCAGACTGTTGAACAACCAAAGTTATCCATTAAACAAGAAAGAATTCCAGCTCCAAAGCTTCAACAATGAGTGTCCTCAGTTCACAAAAGTTTATTGAGTGTTGTCAGAGGAAAAGTGATGTAACACAGTGGGAAACATGTGCCGGCCCAATTTTTGTAGGAATGTGTTGTAGGCATCGAATTCAAAATGAGTGAATATTTGCAAAAGAAAACCCATAACATTTATCAGTCTCAACAATAAATATCTTGTCTTTGTACTTTATTCAATTGACTATTGGTTACATAAGATTTGCAGATCACTGTGTTCTGTTTTTATGCCATCTCAACTTCATTGGAATTGGAGTTGTAAAAATGCAGGTTAAAACAACACAATGAGGAACATGACTTACATGGGTGAGTATTTTCATTATAATCTCAAAAGTAAAAAGATGAACAAAATGATAAATGAGCATTGGATTACAACAAAAGAAGAGAGAAAAAAAACAATCTCCCTCCTGCATGTGTCCTTTTGGGGTGTTTTCACACAGCTTGAGACTTTCAACACACCACGAGGGACAAAATAAATAAATAAATGAATAAAAGAAGGCTTATTTTTCTCCATAAACAATTCATCTTGGCATATTGGAGAAGAAGTCAAATTGGATATTCCAGAAGAGCACAGTCTCCAGCCGAGGATGACGAGAAATAATGAGGAAATATTACCCCAAACTCTCTCCCCAGCTGAGTGGAGGCACGAGTCAACAAAGAAAAAAAAATTAAGAAGTTGTTGAGCTTTTTGATTTATCAAGGGAAATAACTTTCCTCTGGTTGTTCAATAAATATTTATTGCAAAGCTGCATTAAGAATCAACTATAAAACACTCTTTTCAAGCATAAAAAATACAACAAGCGAAACAAAGTGTAATGCAAAAGGCATTAACACAGCACGAGTATTTATAGGCAGGTGGTTGCCTACTTAACTCCATTATTCATGAAAGAAAGCAGCATTGTATATTATAGCAGTGTGTTAAATGGTCTTGAATAATGTGAGGTAGATACAAAGCTCAAAAAGGAAGGCAGATAAAACTCCTCCTCTTCTAGTTCTGCTGCAGACTGAAAACAAATCTAAGCAGGTCTGAGGTAAAAAGCCTGACCAGCAAACCATTAGTGTAGTATGAGCAGTCAGTCCCACTCGGATAAAGAATGTCCACTCTCTTTTCCTGACTATGCTCCTTTTTGTACTTTAGAGGCTTTCTGTCCTGGAGTGAGGTATCAATACTGGGCCTCTTTCCTGTCCACATTGATATTACTTTCTCTTATTCACAGCCAATTCTTCGTTTGTCTTCATATTTCCCAGAGAGACGCTGTGCACCACACTCCTGGCCTTTCCTCTGCTTCCTGCCCCTCAGTCTGCATTGATATATGGGTGTAAGCAAGAGAAAAATACCCATGAATCCCTGCAAAGTGCACATGTCAAGCTACATTAAAGCACTCTCCCCCCTCCACCCCGCCCGCAATCCAGCCAATCTGCAGTGTTTCAGTTCAACTCAGTGCATGCAGAAACTTTGAAGGCTGTTCGCTCTGCAGATCATTTTAAACTCTAGCTGTTTGGATACAGAAATAAAAGCTGCTGCTGTCAAATACAGAATGTGAGGAATTCACTAGAATCAGGTTACGGCTGCTAATAACAACAAGAATTGCACACCTTATGTCCCCGCTACCTGCTTGTTCTCAAGGTCTAAATCACAAAGCACACGGGTGGTTGGACTGATCATTTTTATGTGCAAAAACACCAAGAAAGTTTCATGGTATTACAACTCTCTGCTGCACATGGCTGCCCTGTGCACATTAGACTCATTTTCTCATGTCCTAAGTCTTTATTCTGTCCCTTTGGTGCCCCCACACAATTTTTCTCTCACTGCTGTTTCATGAAACTCTTATTTCAGCCCCTGTGTGACATTTTTGCTGCTGTCTCTTTAAGACTCCTCACTCCACGAACTTCCCTCCCATTGATTGGTCAGCAAATGAGGAATGTTGGGAGTGAAGCTAATGTGTCATATGACCTATATGTACTGTAAATTACCAGTGATTGCTGGCATTACTTCACTTATTTACTGCAACTATTTCACAGTCACTTACAGTAAAACTCCAGCTTGTTACTATAAAGTTGTACTTCTCCTCCTTTGTTTTGTATCTGGTGAAGTAATATATTCTGGGCCAGCTCTTGGACAAATATCAGTCTTCTACCAGTGCAATAAATAGCTGTTAAATCACAGCAAGGGTTATGTAATTTACTGTGTTATCAGAGGGGATAGTCTCATTACAGAACTTGAATAAAACATACACTTTCAGGGAGCAATATTTTGAAAAACCAATGGGAGAATTATTTTATTATTTTATTTAATCATTAAAATATATATAAATATATGCAACAGTATATCAGGGCCACTTTGAGAAGTTTTAAAAAATGATTTTTGTAAGAAAAGGAATGAAAAATTGTTGAGTTTATCAGATCGCAAAGTTACAACTTCATAGATATTCACAGATTTGGCTTCTCATGATCAATAACTCATCAGCAGATCATTGTTGTTGCAAAACCAACATCCCTCTGCAATCCCAACAAGGTAGATTATGAGCTACAATTGTGTTTTTTCCTTAAAAAAAGTCGTCTTCCGCACTGGAGAGTAGAAGTGGCTCAGGTTCGAGTCCAGCCATTGTACACTTTCATCACCTTTCCTTCTCCTCTATCTCATAAATGCATGAAAAGTCCCTCGAAAAAACCTTTTCACAAATGAAAAGTTTGCAGCAATTCACTCTGCCTGATTGATTTCACAGTTTAATTAAAGATCTTAAGTTTTCTGACATGACAGTTAAAGCCTGTGAAGTGATGATGTAGTGATTTTGTATCAAATATTACAGTCAATGATTGTAAAATCTAAGTTACATCCTACCATCAACCTCATCAGTTTAAAGAGTCTTTTTAAGATTTCAGGAAGCTCTAGAGATTTCTTAAACATATGTCCAGGTTTGAAAACAACAACATTTTTAGTCTGAACATATGTCCTCTTCAACCATTTTGCATATGCTTTGTGATTTGGACTGTTTTGCCTCATTTGCATAGATTTAGCAAGGAGAAAGGCTATGCAATTCTTGTTCATCTGTAAATGTAGGGTATTGGCTACACACACTATGATTATCTCAGACTATGAGGGGTTAATTATCCAATAGCTTTAAGTGATGAAGGTTAAAAGTGTTATTTATGATTATATATGTGTTTTTCTTGGGTGGTGTAAACAGTCAGGAGTTGAGTTTTGTAGACTCCTACCTTGAGAACCAGGAGGTCCAGGCTCTCCTGGAGGACCTGGTAACCCGTTCTGCCCGGGAGGACCTGGAGGGCCTTGGATTTGTGATGCCAAAATGCCTGCGTGTGTCTTCTGCGGCATGGCAGAGCTTGACAGCCTCTCTGCAGGAGACGTAAATACAAATTAATGTTTACAACTCACACAGGAAGGAAGCGATGTCTGTTCCATTCAGAGCAAATTGTACCTTCAAAGACTCTCAAAACTTCTCTTCTGATAATCAGTTTGAGTTCTTCCATGAAACCAGGATCCCCCTGTGTGTGATCAAGAAGACAAACTTCACTGAAACTCCAGAAACAAAGAAATCAATTAAGACAGCGCTCGCAGAGGAGATACAGTAGTTATCTCAGCATGGGAATCAAACGGGTGCCTGACATTTATTTAGACTCAAGGATCCACACAACAGTTTTATGGGAGCCATCTGCGCTGAAAAACCGAGCGGAGAGAAGAGATTACAGCAAGAAGTCTACATTTTGAAATCCCACGTCGACATTTTAATACAACATCTGTGCCTTCAACACGGATAGAAACAAACTGAATCCAGAATATTAGATGAGATGTTTTGACTCTGTAAAGAGACTTCCTGGTCCAATTTTATAATAACACACTCTATACTTTGGAGGAGGACTGAAGCCTGTCACAGCAGCTCTGGATGTTGGAAAGAGAACCATATGTTTAAGAGAAGCGTATACTTTGTGTCTGCCTTTCTCACAAACAGTGTTTCAGCTCTCCAGGGCCTCCACAGGAACAATAGCAAACAGGAGTAGCCTTGAATTCTTGCATTCGGCCCAGGTTTTCATCTCTGCTGTGGATGTTATGTAACCGCTGTGACTACGTACAGTATTTGTACAATGCCTGTGACACACGGAGGTGTTTTCACTGCTCTGCAGAGCTCCAGGCACACCCACATATCTGTCTTTCCCTCTGTCTCCATCTCCATCTCTCTCTGACCTTCTGCTGCGCCTGGATGAGGAGTAGGAAGCGCAGAGCAGAAAGAGCTCAGCAACCTCCCTTGCAGAGCCTTGTTTGATGTTTCATGCAGAAATCTGAAGCTGCACCATTTTCCACGCAGAAGACTGAACCAGTTACACAAGCTTAGCGGGGAAAAAGAGTTTGATTGAGGTTTTTTATTGTAAACTCACCAAGAGGTTTGAACTCCCCAGCAGACCTGGAGGGCCAGGATCACCTTTCTGGCCTTCTGGTCCAACCGGTCCAATAGGGCCAGGATCTCCAGTGCGACCTCTCTCGCCTTGAACGCCTCGTTCTCCAGGAATTCCTGGATCACCCTGAGGTGAAGAAGAAGAAACAAAAGCTTAATTCTCTATTTCCAGCTGTGTCTCCTCTCTCACTCTTTCTTAACACGCTCGGCATCCTGAGCTATTCCCGCTAATGTGTCCAGTCAGTCACCTGTCGTGTGGTTCTGTTAGCAACTATTACGCTAAAAGCCTCATTTTGCATCCTCTATTTGCAACAGATTACAGCAGAAGTGTGACAGAGCACTTTAATTTTTCTGGAGAACACAAAGGGAAACTGCAGTGAGTGTTAAATGCCTTTATCTGGTGCTTGTGTGCTCGTGGGGATTAGTTATATTTGTGCAGAAGTGAAGACTTTCATTACCATTCATCAAAAGCTTTTTCTGTGCATTACAGTCGGTTAAAAAACAGCCTGGATCAGGTTACTCACTCGTTCTCCTTTGGATCCTCTGTCGCCTGTTCTACCTGCAGCTCCCTGAGAAATCAACACAGAAAAATGCATATTAATGCTTTGTTATCACACAAACACAAAGGTTTGACATTTAGGCGAGTGAGAAAGATTTAAGCTCGCTGATACATCTAGAGACGAGGGGGAAATGGCAAGAATTCATATTTGGCACTGTTGGATTGAAAGCAGGCTATGAGTAGAGCTTCAAAAGACAAAAAGAAGAGATGAAAGACAGAGAAAAGGTAATTTAATGATGTCAAAAGTGCAAAACTGTGGCCACCCCCTTAAAAAAAACACACCCAACATGTTGCCCCAAGTGGTGAAGATGCTCCATGTTTGGCATCTACTGTCTGGAACTGATGTCTATTTTTGCCCATCCATCCCACACTGCAAAAACTGAAATCTAAGCAAGTCATTATGCCTTATTTTGAGTAAATTTGTTCTTCTTATTCTTGTTATAAGCCACATTCACTAGACCAGGTCATAAAAAGGTCTTGTTTCAAGTTATTTCAGGACATAAATGAGGTCTGAATTGCTTGTAACAAGTCAAAAAAATCTGCCAATGGGATAAGATAAAAGATTTGTCTTATCCTATAGGCAGATTTTTTTGACTTGTTACAAGTAACTTACACCTCATTTTTGTCTTAAAAGACTTGAAATAAGACATTTTTATGACCTGGTCTGGTGAATGTGGCTAAAATTAAGAACAATAAGACATTTTTTACTACAAATAAGACATAATGACTTGCTTAGATTTCCGTTTTTGCAGAGCATAATGTTCTCAATGTGATTTAGATCAGGGGAACATGCAAGATGCTCCAAAAGAGTGAGATTATTGCTCTGGAGGAAGAAGAAGTCCTTTGTCAGGTGGACATTGTTGAAAAACCCAGTCATTATCACACAGACTAGGGCCCTCAGTCATGAAGGACGCCCCTGTACAACCGTCAGCTCCATTGTTCCATTGAAGGAAAAAGCAGATCACCCTCAAAATGTGCCGCCCAGAAAACATCTCAGTAGGATGTCCTTGTCATGACGGTAACGCTGGACGCCATCAGGACCATCAAGGTTCAATTTTGATGTGAGGAGACTGTCTGATGGTTATTGGACCTAATTTGGGTTGAGGAACGTCCTGTCTTCAGGTGAGATTATTTTAGGTTTATAACTTGACTTTTTGTCTTCCAAAACCCTCAGAATCATTGCAGAAATTTAAAATGTCTGTCTTACAGCATCCAACCTTGGCAGATATGGTGTTGCGTTCTGAGAGGCCTTGTTTACACAGCTCAATAACCAAACCATGTTCAGAGACAGAATTTTTTTTTGGTTTCGCCATAAGGAGGTCATGACAGACAGATTCCTGCTCTAAAGCTTTTCTCTATGACTTTGGAGCATCTGATGAACAGCCTGATACCTACTCTCAATGTTTTGTCTCTTTCTCCTGCTTTGTCTTTTTGCATTTTGAAGCTCTCCTTACATCCTACTCACCATCCACCGGTTTCAAATGTGAATTCTTTGAGAGAAAGTTCTGAGAGTACGCGGAGAACTTTCTGCTCTGTCGCCTAAAGAGAAACAACATACGGAGCCAGCTTTTCCTGAATTACTTGACTTTGAGAAATGTCCACTTTTCAGATGACTGTGCATTGATTGATTCTCACTCAGCTCAGGTGTATTGGTTGCATAATACGTCCCCTGAATAGTGTTTCACCTTCTGCAATGTCACGGCTTCTCTGCATCACTCCTGCCTTCGCCTAAGAAAACTCCTGCCTTCCCAGCAGCTGTCTCTGTCTGTGCGGAGGAGCCGGGAGAGGAAAATACCTGTCTCCTGCTTCATGTCACAACATTTTGTGCCTTCCAATCCCTCCCTGTCACTCCTCATTGCTTCCTTTTACTGTGCACGCAGTATTTCCTCTGGGAGCATCTTTGTATCAATTTCCCGCTGGATTACAGGAGCCATGCAAAAGACAATCTGGCATGATGTGGTTTTAAAACGGGCATCTCTTTGTGATGCAGTTCTCCCATGCCTGCTTTAATCTGCGGCACTCTGTATTCCCCAACGCCTGATGGGAGGCTTAAATCTATCATCTTGGCCACTGAAATGTGCTTCCCTGAGCATTACATCAAACCTCGAAGCTGTGTGTGAGGAGTCTGGGAAAATGAGCCGAGCCTCCTGCTAGATGGCACTGTTGCCTCACTAAAGATCCAGACGTGGAGGCAGAAAAACAGGATAGAAATGTAGAAAGCCTGAATGCAATGCTGAAATTCTAGTGGAGGAATATTAACTAATAATATTAATAAAAGAGTAAACTGTAGGGGCTGTCATTAAGGTGTTAGGCGACCAAAATTTTGTAAATCAGAGAGCAAAACAGTAATGCCCCTGTCAAAGCGACGTGGTATTGGACTGCATAATGTGGCAGATCTGCTCTACATGCTGTGAGCCAAATGTGTGTGAAGTGAATAGTGTGTAATGCATTTGATCAGTCACCTAAAAGCAAGCTTCGGTGCAGTGTTTGTGCTCATTTGAGACAGGTTGATCAGGCGGGAGAATGCATATTTAATGTAAATGCCTACTGCCCTCCATTACAAACATTTTATCATAGCCGGAGAGCATTAACTGTATAATTAGGGGGGGGAAGACTAAAAGTCAACAAAGCCTTAAATCTGCAGGATTTCATTTAGTTTTTATCGTTAAAATCTCAAATATGCAAATAGGCTTAATGCACTCAGGACGCTGTAGCTGTAGCTGGAGGGGAAGGGGGGATAAAAATCTGCTGTGCCATCTTTCTGCAGCTCGGCTGATGTAAAGCACTTTCCTCTATAAGGGGATTTGCGGCGTGTTCGCACAACTCACCTTGTACCCTGGAGTTCCGTCTTTTCCTGGTCGCCCCTGCTCAAGAAGTGCAACACAGACAAAGACGTTTAGTATCAGCTCCACCTTCGATTGGATCAGCACTGTTGCACTCCTAGTAATCTCCACAGTTAATGAGATATCTCAACCGAGGGATAATGATCCTGATTGCTGTGCGAACACTGCTCCATTGTGCGCTTACAGGGAAAATTACAGAAACCATCTCTGATGGTAATTACATAGAGGAATGTAATCATCAACAGGACAAGCGAGCGCTGTTATACTTTGTACATATTGTCCGTGAATCATGCTCCTTTATCTTCCTATAACTGTGTAGAAGATCCATGAATAAACACACTAATGAAAAGGAGCAGTGTGTGTTTAGAGATGTTTCTCCAGCGTGGACATTACTCAGAGGTGCAATATGTAGACGTGATTATATACAGTTCAGCATCCTTACAGCAACACCTTGGGGTCCCTCGGGCCCAGGGAATCCTGTCTCTCCAAGCGGCCCCCTATCACCCTGTCAGAGAACAGAGACAGCCGATGTGTCAGTCGGCAGTGACAAAGGAATGACACGTGGATTGACAGCTCAAAGAGAGTTAGAGGCTGCTGCTCACCGGCTCTCCTGGGATCCCTAGCTCTCCACGAGCGCCGGGCTTCCCCTGTCAATCACAGACACAGGGAGAGAACAGAGCGTGTTTGACAGGTCCTCAATGGAGTCATATCTACTGCACCTTCTGCAGCCTCCTGTTGAAAACACAGCAGCCAGCCTACTATAGCTGCACGACGAATCAACAGAGAGGATCACGGGTTCAAATCCAGGTTCTTTACGGAGGCGGAGCTGTGTTTGTGGAGCTGCTTTTCAGAGATCTTTATGGAACATCATCGACTTGTTGCCAGCAGCAGACTTTAATAAGACAGATGATTGATCGGGGAGGGGAGAAAATTAATAGAAAGAAAAAAATCTCACTTACTGAAGGACCTGGTGGCCCAGGAGGACCGGGCAGACCGATATCACCCTGAGGGGAACATCACAGACGTGTCAGAGAGATGACGCACACATGAAAAACATGGACATGCATCACTGTCATCCAGAAAACACACAGATAGCAATAAAAGAAACACCTACACCTGAGTGTGAAGAACATTCAAGGCCTCACGATGATAAATAACTTCTATATGAGCTTACCACTTCTTCACGTTTCGACAGCAAATGCTTTGCATGTGTCACATCTCTGACAGTTTTTCCCTTCAGGATAAATTACCCTGGATGTCACAGAAACTGAAAACTTTCACCTTTTAACACATGAGCGCACACACAGTATAAATATTTAAATATTCCAAAAAGAGTGAATCTCTGGGAACTTTTCCTCATATTTAAAAACAGGTAGCAGTTAAAAAAGTCACCTGTGAGGCTCTTATTTGAGGGAAAATGTGTCAAATAGCAACAGGAGGCAATAAGCTAACTGTTGCATGAAACTGCCGGCTTAGAGTTGAAATTTTACCACAAATTTCTTTGGAAAATGAGAACCAAAAATAATACAAGATCAAAAAAGAAAAGCTCATTGGATTTTCTGGACTGTATAAATTTGCTTTCATCACTTAGGGTCTGACTGGCAAAATATTTGTTGCTTGTGCGTCCTCTAAACTTGTGCAAATGAGACAAAAACACTTCTGCTATAGTCGCAAAGCTCATGCAAAGAGTTCGGTGCAACAACAAAAAACGCAATGCAGAAAAAAAGTCACTTTTTTATGGGGTTATTCGAGGTTCAATTGAATCTGTCCATGGAAAACTTCCATCAAATTTCCAACATGGCACCAATAGACAACTCTCAATAGTCAATGTTAGACTTTCATATGGCAAAAAACTAAATCCAAGCAAAGTGTGCGCCTTATTTTAGGTACAAAATACTTAATGAGAGTAAAGAAGATTTGGCATAAAGGAATACCAAAACATTTACCTCATGATTTATTTTTTAAGCCTTTTTTACACTTTTACTTCAAGAAACTTGACAAACACATGATTTATAGGCAGCATTTCTGGCTTTTAAAATCTTCACGAAAAACCTTTTTTTTCATTCTTAGTCTAGTGAGAAAATGTTCACAAAAATAAGATCTTAAATCAAGTACATAATTTGTTAAACTGTCTCATTAGACTTAATTTAAGCCACATTTATCTGACAAGTCCAGAAAAATGGTGATCATTCCCAATTTCTTCAGAGAAGAAATTAAGTTACTTAATTTTTCTGACATGGTTTGTCAAACAAAGGCTCTGATTCATGCAAGGGGAAACTTTAAATGTATTTAAACTCATAACACTGCAAAAACAGAAATCCAAACAAGTGTCGATGTCTAATCTTTTGAGAAAAAAAATCTAGATTAGCCTAAATTTGAGCCCTATCTACCTAACAAATCCATAAAAATGTCTTATTTTAAGATATTAAAAGACAAAAATGTAGCCTAAATTGTTTGTAGTGTAAAAAGAAAAGACCTGCCAGGCATTTTTCTAGTGTTGTCAGGTGAATCTGGCTCATGTTAAGTCAAAGAATACAATTTATACATGAGATAATATGTTAACATGGGTACATAATTATGAAAATTATCCTTTCAGACTAAATCTAAGCCACATTAACCCTTACAAATCCAGGGAAATGGTTCCCAAAGGTCATATCCACAGAGAAAAACGATGAAGTTTAATGTGGAAATAGGATATAAAGCTAACATACTCAACTTTTCTGACGGTGTTTGCCTAACTATGGCGCACTGAAAAAACTCAAAGTCTTACCAAGTATATTTATCTGATTTCTAGTTCAAATATGTCATCACACTTAAACCCAAAATAGTCACATTATGCTTAATTGTCCCCTCAGGAGCCAGAGTACTCCATAGTGTCCTTTTGGGAGCCAAAACATGCAATATATGTGCCTTTTTTTCTTCAAAATACCCGTGCTCACCACTGGTGCTGAGCGAATGTGGCTCATATTGAGTCTAATAGACACTTTTTGCGAGATATAAGACACTAACACCTGCCTGGGTTTCACATGTCAGGTGTTGTGAGTGAGAATGTTCCTGTGTTGGCTGAACTCAGTCAGAAAAAGTTAAGTTGGTCAGCACTTTATCCAATTCCTGAAACAAACTTTATTGTTTTTCCCTGCGATAATAAAGCTTGGAAACCGATGCATACATCTCTATTACCAGAGTGATAAAATGTCCTGAGGAAAGGACGGCGAGTTCGCTTTCTTATATCAAGACCTGAGGGTTTTCCATTTCTCACATAATCATATTTTGTGATTTAGTCTAAATCCGTCCTGTGGATGCAGGATGTTTTTGTTATTGTTGTGTACAAACTCTGCTTTCAGCTTTAGACTTTGAGTTTAATCTTACAAACATTTAACCAAAGAAAACATCTGTAAATGTGGAAGAAAAAGGAATCAGCGTGTCTGTGTTTGTAATCCAGGGAGGTGAGAGTAGATGTGATGCTTCACTGTGATGCAACACTTGCTTACCTTGGCGCCGGGTAGACCTTCAAGCCCGGGTAATCCCATGGCCCCTGGATCACCCTGTGAGAGACAAACACACCACCTTACACACACACACAGAGGGTTTTTTCTCTCTAAAAGTGCTGCTATTTTTGTCTCAGAGTCCTAAACATAAAGGTGAGTAGGAGGTAAAAGGTATCATTATGGTGGCAAAATCTGCATGTAAACAAACAAATGTACACTGCAAAAAAAGGGAGCCTGAATATAAGATAAAAACACTAAATTTGATGGGAAAATATCTTAAAACTAGTGAAATTATCTGTCCATGCAGCAAGATAATTTCACTTGACTAGAAATCTTGAAATAAAACTGATAAATCTAAAAACAAGATGGCCTTGATAAGTATTCTCAGACCTTAAAACGAGAAGAAAATGCTCATTTTTAGATTAAAATGCTTGAAAACAAACTTCCTGAAGAAGAATTTTAAGTGAAATATACTGAACATGAGCAATAGAATCTAATTTCATGCTTCTTATATTCTTAATTTTGGCAACTGGAATGAAAAATATCACCTTTTTAAGTCGAAACTACTTAGAATTAGAGAAGTGTGATTAAGATAATTCTTGATTTTTGAGCATGGGTTTGTAAAATTCTGTAAAAAAAACTGTGTCTTAAAAAGATGGGGTTTTTTTGTGTTATTCTTAATTTGAGCAACTTGAGGTAGAGCTAAATCCTGAAACAAGTTTTAATGTTATGAAACAGTTATCCACGCATTTTAGGATTCTCAGACTAATTAAGACAAAATTGAAACGTTCATGCTTTTTTTGAGATCTAACAGTTTTAAATGCTAAAAATAAGTTTAAAAAATAACATTAAAACAATATATTTAATTTAGCATGTCTTAAAGTAAGATTTATTTATATTATTTGCAGTGAATCTCATTCAGGAGCCCAGATTTCAAACTTTTCTTCACCTCAACGCCTCACGTGTCGATATGAACATTCTGTGAAGTCACTTCAGTCTGAGTGTATGAATATTAAATGCCCTATGACACACGCTGTCACACACACACACACATTTAGCAATCATGATCAGACCTGCTTTTCACACTAAAAATAGATCCTCATTCCCAGAGCTGGAGCAAGTGATGGCCTCTTTCTACCTCATCTTGTTTGAGCTGCCATGAAAAAACACCATTACACTGAACAGGGAGGCACCCGGCGCTGACATAGACGGATTGTGCAGGTAATTGTCACACATGTAGATTGTCATGAATAAGCGAGCGCGGGCGAGGGGGAGAGAGGGGCCAGTCGCAGGATCAGCTGTGAGACGGATTGGGGCAATTCCAGCACAGCACTGGAGCCGCTCTCACTATTTATTAAAATGTCAAATTAACATCCTGGTGAAAAATCACTGTGCCACAAAACAATAAAAAATGCAATTGGCCCGGTGAGGATAAAGCGTTCACGTTGACGGCAGATGTGTCGCTTGTTTCCTTGTCTGCGTGGATTGTTTTCAGGCCTCGGGACGCGGGTGGTGTCAGGGCGTTTTTGAGGAGCAGAGTGAGTTCATAGGTTCCCACTGGCGAGACAATATGGTACAATGCTTTCACATTTGCAGGAGACGTGATCATTTTTGTGTTGGGGTTCTACTGAGAGTGGTTAAGTGTTTCAGCTCGCGGCTGTATTGACTTTTGTTGTAGAGAAACCACAGAGACAATGATAGAAAGCAACTTGCAGCTTTGCTTTTCTATTTTCTCTCTGAGTTTCTGGGCAGCACACAGAAATAGACAAATATTTCATAACAGTACACTCCAAAATGAAATGCTTCAACTCACTGAAGGTCCATCGTCTCCTTTGGGACCCTGTGCGGAGAGAAAGAAGGACAAATTACTCCCTTGAATGTGACAAGAGCTACCTTACAAATCTCAACAATGGTCCAGAACGACAAGTAGCGACTCTCTCTTATTGGTATTGAAAATCATGATGGCTTTGCTTTCCCTGCTTTATCTGTCTGTATTTCTGTCATGCTGCTACTGTGCGAGTTTCAAACAGATCTTATATTCCTACATGCTTTAAAGCCTCTGGATATCTGTCTAGAAATAGTGAGAGTGCATGTGTAATATTTAAGCTGACAGTCTCTTAAGGCATCTACAAACATCTGAGTGAAAATAAACTCTGCATGTATAAGAGTCGAGGTGGAAAAAAAAAAAAAAAAGCTTATTTTGCTGGTGAGCTGAATTCCAGGGTGTGTGGGCGTCGCCGATCACATTTTAATTGACATCTTCAAAGCTGGGCTGTGAGGCAACTGGGCAACAATGAGCCGTGTATTAAAGTTTGGGTTGGAGCAGGAATTGCAAAGCAGACACTCTGCCTTAAAACAATAACTTTATGTATAAATGTAGATTATAATTGTGTTAATATCAATAACAGAAGCTACTCAAAATCTGATACTTTAATTCAATGTGTTTTCTTTATTTTCATGACTATTTACATTGTAGATTCTCACTGAAGGCATCAAAACTATGAGTGAACACATGTGGAGTTATGTACTTAACAAAAAAAGGTGATATAACTGAAAACATATTTTATATCCTAGTTTCTTTAAAATAACCACCCTTTACTCTGATTACTGCTTTGTACACTCTTGGCATTTTTCAAGAGGTCGTCACCTGAAATGGTTTTCTCTCCACAGCTGTGCCTTATCAGGGTTAATTAGTGGAATTTCTTGCTTTTTCAATGGGGTTGGGACCATCAGTTTTGTTGTGCAGAAGTCAGGTTAATGCACAGCCAACAGCTCTATTGGAGAACTGTTAAAATTCATATTATGGCAAGAATCAATCAGCTAACTAAAGAAAAACAAGTGACCATCATTACTTTAAGAAATGAAGTCAGTCAGTCCAGTAAATAGTCATGAAAATAACGAAAATGCAAATTGGTGTGGCCTGTACTTTATCAATGCTGTTTTTCTAAGACCAGGTAAAAAAAAATCACATTAATTTACATTTTGCACTGTTGGGTCTTAAAAAAAGCTTTAAAAACGTATTTTCAAATAACCATTTTGCGTTTAAAAATTTTTTTAGATTTGATTGAAAGGTGAAAGGTAAAACAACCTATTTTTCAGGTCATGAAAAGACATCTATAAGGACCAAATTGGACTGATGTCAAACCACTATTATTGGCCTAAACTACAACTGAATTGGATGGATTGAATCATGGTCCAATTTTGCAAATCTTTTTCTTTTTTACTAAATTATGGCTTTGACAGGCTGACTAAATTTAGCCTAAAAAACAAAGTTAAGTTATTGGTTGTTCGGTGGGAAGTTTCAAAATGTAAAAAAGGAGAAATGGGAGTGAGACAAAAAAGACTGAAAAAATTTGCTTCTGGGCTCACGGGAACGTTGCTCTGTGTGGTGAAGATGACTTTGTAAAAGAACATCCACTGTCTGGAACTGATGTCCATTTTTGTAAACTTCATCAGTTGTTTACTCCATTTTCAAGTCTCAAAAACTATAAAATGGGGCAATTTTTCAACTGGTCTTCAGATTTTGATCAGAAGTGCGTAAGTGGCTTGAGTTCGAAGTTCTTCATTTGTTCTCAACACCAGCCGACGAAAATGGATCTTTGATGTACAAAACTTCAGAAAAGTCTAGTTATTAAAATCAAATAGCAACACCAAACACTAAAATCTTAGAAAGTTATTCCGTGGATTTGGAAGAAAGACTGCAGTTTTGAAGCCACTGGAAACTTTATCCAAAATAGGCTTCCAAGCAGAATTTGAAATCTTAACAAGAAATTCAGGTGTCATTTTGGTCTTTTCATAATTTGAAATAATAGATTTTTCCAAGATTATAAGGGATAAACTTGGCTCATATTAAATACAAGAAGAGATTTTTTGACAACAAACACTTGTTTGGACTTCAGTTTTTGAAGTGAGTCGTCAACAATGTTTTTATCTCCAATACAAAGGATGAAGAATCCAAACTTTGTCAGAATGGGAGCATTTTACAGCTTGATGGTGCACAAAGGAGAAATATTTTCACAATAAGATGCAAAAAATGTAAGCTGCACTGAAATGCGTAACTTTGTTGGCCTTTTTGTGTTTGAGTATTGTTTGTTTAACATACTTTGTGAAGTGAACCTGAAGACAGAGCAGATTAGAGGGGAGTTGATGTCTCATTCATTCAGTTTTCATTCCAAATAGTTAAACATGACTTTTTCTGTGACTCAATCAAACAATTAGCATGTAAAAATACATCAAAGCAAAAAAAAATACAGATTTCTAATTCAATATTAAGAGTAGTGACAAATGTTTGAGTGATAATATGTTGAAAGAATTTGATTTTCTATGTTTTTTTCTGATTCATGTCACTGCATAGGCTGGAACTTGAAGACTATTTTGGGCAAAGTTTCCTGTGGCTTTAAAAACACTGCCCCTGCATGCTCACAGAACATGCCTTTAACTGTTTTCCTTCCAAACCGACAGCTGATAATTGGTACGGTGGACTGCTCTCCCTCCTACATTGATGAAGATGCTCTTTTATCGATTGCTCCAGTGGAGCTGTTAGCCGATGATCGATGCAGCACACAGAGGAGCCTCCTTGAGATTTAAATGTACTTCATGCGTATTGTGCACTGGGGATTTTCAAGTGTCTATTTCATGTCACCACCTTCAGAGTTTGCTGTGGTGGATGGATCCCTGCGAGCCCTCCGAGAGTCTCCGGGGACCAGATAACAAACTGTCTGATAAGGAGGAGCACTGGAAGAGAGCCTGATAAGCAAATCGGGTCACTTCGGTTTGCAGCGAGCGGAGCAAGTGGACTCCAGAGTTCATTTTGCATATCAATGATGTTTGGTGTCCTGAGGCGGGTCAGAGACACCTGTTAAGAGTCAGAAAGCCTCCTGGCCTCACCAACCAGCAGCTCCCGTGAACATGATTGACTGTGATAGGAGCTCTGAAGCCCAGATAACACTGGAGGGCTGCTCGGGTTATTTGCAATTCTGCTCTCCCAGGTTCTGCAGCTCTTACAGTATCAACATGTCTCTGTGTGCTAGTTTTCCTCCTCAGCGCACTGTAAAGGATTTGCTTCGGGCAAAACAATGATTCTGCTTACCGGAGCACCGGGAGCTCCAGGTGGTCCTAAAATAGCTCCACCGCTCTGAAAAGACACATATTTAGACACATTTACACAAGCAGAGGCTCTTTCTTGCCGATACCTCTGCAGGTGGTAAACAACACATTTAATTGATCCCAAAGACTTCACCACAGAGAGAGAGGAGGAAGAAGTCTTTACCTGCAGCTTGTACAGACTGCTCATCCCGTTTCCCTCCACGTAGGGAACGCCCTGAAACACACACACACACACAAAAAAGAGAACATCAGACTCTACATCCACTCCTCTGTGAGTCTGTACAGAAAAGTGTTATACACTGCAGCAGTTATACACTGTAAAGCCTTTAAAAGCTACATGAGACAGATCAATAGCTCATTTGGTGATTACACAAAGAGAGCGAGAGAGAGGGAAAATAGAGAACAGTAGACTTAATAATCCTTGAGCCAGCTGTAATTCAAAAAACGAGAGCATCTCAGAAATACAAAAGAGCGAAGTGATTAAGGAGATAGGGGTGTGTGAATGAGGAAATCTCATCTTCTTTGGTTGTATTACAACATAAAAGAGTGTTTTTCCCAGCACAGATTGGTCGAGAGCAGCGATTGTAAATGTAAAAGGAGTCAAGGTTCTCATTTGGAAGCACGCGGATGCTTCTGCCCTTTTCAGGCCACTGAGCCATCTCCTGTCCTCCCAGACTGCAGTTTATGAGACCAGGGTGTGTGTGTATGTGTGTGTGGGGGGGGGGGGGGGGCACGGCAGGTTCAAGGGGACAGCTGATGAATTATAGATTTGCCTTTGGAAGTGCTTACTCACTGGCCTTTTAGAGGAGGGAGACATGATTCAATGCCAGTGAGCAGGTTGCCACAATTTCATCACATTTGTACTTGTTTGTCAGTTCTGCTTTAGTTGTTACTATAAATACTGAGAGAGGCTGAACGAAATGTAAGTGCAGCGACGGTCTAACCTGGATCTGATCACGGAAAACGAACATCCTTGGGAAAGTGCTGATGGAAGCATGAAAAAGTGAAGCTTAAATGTTTCATCGTTTGTTGTTCTTTACTCACACTGCAGCTTCTGTCCTGGTGTCACGCTACGGATAAAAGCTCTAATGTTTCACTGCTGTTTCCCTTTTCCACTTGCTATAAACACAACATCTGGCAAAATCTTAGGAATATTTTTTATTTCCTATCCCAGAGATAAAGACTCATTTCCCATGATCCCCCACTGTCATAAAGACATGACTTTAACTAAGGTGTGCATTTGTTTTGCAGATCTTTTACTTGGTTCAAGCCAACTTTTCCCAGGATGCAAAGTGACAATGTAACACATTTATTTGTTTGAAACGTTTTGCTTCCCACCTCAATGATGATCCTCCTCAAACTTTAAACCTGTTGACTCCTGGTTTGTCTCTGCTCATTATGTCAGTCAAGCTAAATATTGTGTTGTTTGTTTTATTTTGAAAGTCACTAGCGTTTTAAGGTGGTTTCTTCGCAAAACTTCCTGTCCTGATTGATCTGCTTTTTAGAAATTGATGCATCGTAGCTCCTGCATTCTGCAAAATTAGCAGCCTTGTGTATCTGCTGCAACCAGCGGGAGCAGTGAAGCAGCTGGAACACAACAGAGTAACCCATGCTATATCACTCTCCTGGTTTTTTTTACTTAATTCTTCTGTGACATCTTTTTTTTTCTTTCTGACAGTCCAGCTCCTGTGTCCACTATTACAAGACAGATCCCACCTTCCACTACTAAACTTTGCTATTCATGTGCTGTAAATGGATTTGTGTTCACCACCAACCACAGATACTGAAAATAGCATTTAGGCAAAACAGATTTTGGTGCTGATAATCTTATTTAAAAGTGTGAAACTACAGCATCGGACTTTCACTGATGCTGGACAATCTTACCGGAGGCCCTGGAAGCCCTGGTCTGCCTGGAGGTCCTTCATTTCCCTGCAAAGCAAAAACACAATGAATTGATATAAGAAATAACAAATAAAAGCAGGCGTTAAAATCAAATAGGCTTTTGTAAAGAGGTTCTGTTTTTTTAATCAGGTCCTATGACAATGGAATACACTTTGTTCAACCACATTCACACAGAGTTTAAGCAACATATCAAACCATACAGATAAAATGTACAAGTGTTGCATCTTCTTACTTTTTCTCCTTTTCCTCCCAAGGGTCCATTCGGGCCTGGTCTTCCCATAATCCCCTGGAAAGAAATCAGCATCCTTACAACTTCATCTCTTACAAGTTACAAAAAAGCATCAACCTTGATGAAATAATCTGATCTTGAAACAGTAACAGTAGAATAGAAGTTCTGTGTGGCATCAGAAGTTATGAAAAACTTATTACCGGGGCTCCAGTTCGGCCAGTTATGCCTGGAAGTCCTGGTGCCCCCACGAGGCCCTAGAGAAGAAAAAATACATTGTTAGTCTCTGAAAACAATGCTCAAGACAGAAAAGATCAAATTGGTGTTTATATTTTAAAGAAAGAGTTGATGTTGACAGCATATGAGGGAAGACATGAGGGGACCGTGCTCTGATCCTTGGGGGACACCATGTGCCAAAATATTGGTATTGAATTTGCAATTGGTAATGAATGTCTATTGAGACATCTCTGAGAAACAGCAACTGAAACAACTGCAGGCGACTGAAGGAAATGAAGTTTTCAGTGGTGTCAAAAGCTGAGCTGAGGTCGAGGAAGAGGAGGATGAGTGAACTGGAGTCAGAGGAGAGCAGGAGCTTATTTGTGACTTCAAGCGAAGCAGTTTCGGTGCTGAGGTGAAGACAAAAGCTGGGTTGAAATGTTTCATACAACTAGTTTGAGCAACAGGATATTAAAGATGAGTCTTTCAGGATCCAGGCCAGGATCCTCGAGAGGAGAAGGAACAGGGCCAGAAGAATTCAAGTCGTCCAAGCTTTGACAAGACTTGGAGGAAAAGATCCAGAGGGCAGGTGAAGAGTTTAGTCTCCCCCTTGTTGTTGTTGTTGTTGACAAAGTAGATGTGATGGTCCAAAAGTCACATCAAATAAATCTGTTCCTCGATATTAGTAGAAAACCAGGCACTGAATAACATATGTAGTTTTGTGTAATCCAATATATTGGTAGCCTTTAAAGAGAGGGTATTAAGCTTATTGTTAAGTCTTCATTTTGTTCGTCTGGTGCCCCCAGAGTAGCTTTACATGATTCAAACTAACAAAAAAAAAAAAAATCTGTTTTTCTCTTACTGGTGTTTTAGAAAACCCTTGTAAAGAACCCTGACTGAAATGCTGTCTCTACAAGGCTAACCCCCTTCCTTCTGATTGGATAGCTATTTGGAGGCCTTTAGGGGGCTGAGTTATAGACAGACCTTGGTGATTGAGGCCCCCACTCGTCCATTTGCATCACGAATCAGTGATCCTTATGCTAACTTTGGCTACTTGTATCTATGTTTAACATCTAGAAATGCAAAGTACCCACTCTTTAACCTTTGGGAAGTCACAGTTTATTCCATTGAAGACAAAAATGGGCTGAGTTTTTAACTCAAGACACGTCACAAGCTTTCTTTTTATCACAGACAAACCTGAACATGTTTTATGGAGCTGATAAACTCTTATAAGAAGAGATGCTGTTGGAAAAAAATCTCCTGCCACAGCAGTTCAATGCTAAGAGTTGACCTATGAAATGCTTCCTTGCAGCTCTGTAGCGTGCCTTGTTTCTTAAATAGCACATACACACACACACACACATGCAGAAAAAGCTGTCTTTATAAAGTTTGTCCTCAGAGAGCAGAAGAGAGGCCACAGAGCACAGAAAGCTTTGATAGCTGCTTTTGAAACCAGACTTTCAGAAGTAGACGAGGAGGCAGACGTTACAACATATTTACATCCTTTTGAAAACCCGCCTCTCAAAGTCATGGTGACTTCTTCCTGCTTTGAGAAAAAAAAAACTAGTGAGTTAATTTTTCTAAAGATGCAAACTTTTCCACTCACCTCATCACCTTTATCTCCTGTAGGGCCTGGGAACCCTCTCTCTCCTTTCACTCCCTGCAGGACGACAGCAAAAGAGGAAGTGAGCGTTCTCCCCGTCATACAAAAAGGCCCCGAGACTAAAAAGCTGATGGGTGTAAACTTCAAAATGACTCTTCCTCTCTTGCAGCACCACATGTGAAATTGCCTGATGGTTCAACACTGTAGCCATAGCAACAAGTTCTGCAACGAGCACCTACAGTTGGAGCGTGGTGAATAAGAGGGGGTGTACAACAGCTGGGGAGGCTTCAGGAGATAATCCAAAAGGTAAATCAGGATGCATTTGTCAATCTGAATCTTTATTATGTGGATTACACACACATTTTAATCAACAAGAGAGCACAAGGAGGTTATTAGAGCTGCAGAGAAACTGTGGTACATCCAAAATCCTACTAGGGCTGCACAATATCTACTGTTTTAATATCGTCATTGTGATCCATCTGGAGCCTAAAAGTATGTCACCTTTCAGTTTCTGTAGCCTAAGTTCAATCACATTACTCATAGATATAAATAAGCATCCATTGATACATTTTACCACATTACAATGAACAACTCGCACAGTTAGAGCAGCACTGTCATCCCACCTGCTGTTATCAAGGTCTGGATACGTGCATTTAACAGGCCCTTTGTTTGTTTTTGAGCTCTAAGTTTGGATCTACTGTTCACACATTTTATAGTTTATTTATAGTTTATTTACGATTTCATGAGCTGCCATAAAACTTGAAACAGTCAGCGTTTAAAGTCAGTTGTTGTTTATAGTTTGCCTTGGCTCCTGCAGAAATTGCCCTTTTTCTTGACTAAATGCATTGTGATTCTTCTGGAAATGTCTCTAAACATTACTTTTCATTGATTCATGTCTCTGAAATAAAATATTATTTACGCATACAAAAAAGGCAAAATGCAGGAGGTGGACAAACTGTGAGTCACCGTGTGTCTGCTCCCACTGTCTCTCTGGCTCTGGGCGCAGCATGTTCACAGATATAATAAATATCCCTGTAATACTATTTAGTTGTGGGGGGAAACTTAAATAATGGAACCTCTGTGCAGGAGTGTGTTATTAAAAAGTCCGATCTGATATGGGAAGAATCACTTGCAGGAAATATTATAGATCAATATCAATAATTAACAGAAATCAACATGCATCAACTGCTTCAGCTGAACAGAGTGAAATAGTAAACTTCAAAAACTATTGCAGTGTTGTTTTTTCCCAATCTCGTGCAGCCCTAGTTCTTATAGTTCATGTATGCTTGCCTACCTTGGGGCCTTCTTTCCCAGGATTACCTGTCGGACCTCTCACACCTGGATCACCCTGTTTGGATACATACACAGCACAAATCATCAGAGACTCATGCGCTGCACGTACTTAATAAACATCCCCAAGAGGGAGTTTAACATGTATCATATGATGTATGTTATCATGGCGGGGGAAATCAGCTGCCATGATGATTTCTTACTTGTACCTTTTCTCCCACCAGGCCTTCCACTCCTTGCGCTCCAGGGGACCCCTTTTCTCCCTTCTGCCCAGGAAGCCCCGGTACTCTCGTCTGGCACAAACTGCAGGCGTTCTGCCAACAAAAGGAGAGAAAAGAAGTAAAAGTGATGGCACAGAGAAGATTTCATCAGGCAGGACTGGAGCGACGCATTTTCGCCCTTTATTATGTCACATCCCCCGGGTGGAGGATGAGACCCCAACTGACACAAAGTGTTCTCTAAATGTCTGCAGAGCAGAAATAATGTGAACCCACCAACAGTGTCTCCGAGAGTGTCTCTCATCTAGGTGAGTGGTGAACTTTGTCAAACTCATTGACTGTGACATTTAGGTGAGAATCTTAAATATCAGTGTTGCTGATGCAGTGTGGGTATAGGAGCTGCAGCTTCAAGGAAACGCGTAGGAGCCCTGACTTATACAGAGGTGGCAGGAGCTGCTATATTACACTATTAAAACGAAGCATTAAATCAGAAAGGCTGGACACAAAAATGGAAAATAATCCATACGTTCTCTTTTTAATTATCTTCCCTGAGTCCAAGGAAATGTTCTCAATCAAAGAAAATCAGATGAGCTTCTATTTCCGGAGGTTAAGAATTGAAAGTAAAATGTTTTTGGCTCTTTCTGTATGTGTCATCAAGGTGTTGAAAGTAGCAATTAAAGTGCCACAAAGCACCTCCGCTGAAGTCTGTAAACAGCAGCCGATTCTAACAAAGCACTTAGTGGTTAAAATAAGTTGACATTTAACGCGGAGGTGACATGAAATTATAGGACTGCTGACATCTGACTTAATCTATTAGTGATTAGTCATTGTAGGTGTTACGGTTCTTGGCGGCGGTGACATGCAGGGAAAGAAACTTTGTTTAGCAAAGTACTTTGCTGCGGGTAAAATCATGAAGGGATGTGACTAATCTACCTCAGTTAAAGGAACAAATCACAGAGTTTGATAGAAATGTCACACCAGGAGAGAACTGCTGCTTCAGAAGTACCTTTTCTTTGGTAATAACAGCCTGAGGCTAAAGAATTGGACTGCAGTCACAAGGCAAACACTTCATAGGGTCAGAAAATGTAAGGAGAGCTTGAATACTTATTTCTCCCCAGCGAAGGGGAAATAAGGGGAAATTAGTTTTATGTACGATGAACTTAGCAGGTAGAGTTTCAAGCTGCAGGTGCTGTGGTTTAACAAACCAAACCTGTACAAGTGTTGTTCACATTGTTCACAGACAAAGACTTCAACCTTGGCACAGAGGGATTCGGGTTTTAAATTTTTCATCTCT
The DNA here is from genome assembly GCA_008086565.1 of Thalassoma bifasciatum. NCBI lineage: Eukaryota > Metazoa > Chordata > Actinopteri > Labriformes > Labridae > Thalassoma > Thalassoma bifasciatum. The sequence goes on along the minus strand of RPOG01001431.1, from coordinate 13,685 downwards.
GAGGTGAAAATAATCAAACACATCAGATCGTATGTGAACACAACATCTCTCTCATCCTTTCCCCTACATTTTCTTAATCAGCCTCCTGTAGTTTTATCTGATTTCCCCCTAAAAACACCAAGAAAATTCACAAGTGAAACGTAATCCATGCTTTGAGTCAAATGGAAAAAATAATGGCATGAGAGAAACTTGCAGCCCAGTCAGTCTAAATAAAGACACTTATTAGAATTACAAACCACATTAATCTGCCCCTTTGGTTGGTTAAAACATTACACGGTGCCAATTTGGCATACAAAATGTACTAAAGTTCCCTTTTGGAAGCCAAAACACATTGTGAAGCACCCCATTGGTTGTCAAACCATACTAATTGGTCCCTTTACCTGGGCACCAAAACACAATAAAGTAGCCTCTCAGGAGCCAAAATGTCTCTTGTGCACCAAAACATGTGCAAGCGTGCCTTCTTTGGTGCCAAACCCTCGCTATAGTGCCCTCCTTGGTGCCATATTTGTACATAAAGTGCCCCCCTGGTTGGCAAACCCATAAACTGTAAAGAGAGTGGACAGCATGGCTCCACCTTTTACCATTGTATGGCTTGGAATCCAAAAAAAACCCCTTTTACTGGAGCCACCATTGGCCACCATTATGCAGCCAGACTCTGCACAGTAGAGAATTTGGATGGAGCCAGGTCAAGAAAGCAATAAAGATGTATATATATTTTTTTCTTTCAAAGGTCTATCACTTTTTCATTCTCTTTCCCAAGTTTTTGATATCCCTGATAAAAACCACTCATGAGCGGCAGCTGTCAATCATTGTGAAACTTAACTTATAACCTGGTTTTTAACATCTAACAACTAAAGAAAAACTAACCCTTCAGTAAAAAGATGATTTGGACACTATGCAGCCAAATAACATCTTCATATCACAGCATTGTGAGTGATGTGAGAAACATTTTTATGAGGTGTAATCTTTTCTTTAAGTTTCACCACCTCTCATTTGGAGTGCGTGAGAAGACAGAGATTTCGACCTACACTGCAGCCAGTCACCTGGGGTGGTGGCATTTGTGGATACTTCATTTGAAGGGTGAACCATGCTAACCTGCCCCTTTGGCTGGTTAAAACATGATAAATAGCATACCAGGGGAGCAAACCTTGCGCTAAAGTGCCTACTTGGGAGTCAAAACACACACTAAAGTGTTCTCTTGGGCACCAAAACACACACTAAAATGCCCTCCAAGGACCTAATCTTGCTCTAAAGTGCCTACTTGGGAGTCAAAACACACTCTAAAGTGCTCTCTTGGGCACCAAAACACACACTAAAATGCCCTCCAAGGACCTAAACTTGCTCTAAAGTGCCTACTTGGGAGTCAAAACACACACTAAAGTGCTCTCTTGGTCACCAAAACACACACTAAAATGCCCCTCGAGGACCTAAACTTGCGCTAAAGTGCCTACTTGGGAGTCAAAACACACACTAAAGTGCTCTCTTGGGCACCAAAACACACACTAAAATGCCCCCCAAGGACCTAAACTTGTGCTAAAGTGCCTACTTGGGAGTCAAAACACATGCTAAGCTGCCCTCCTGGCTGGCGAACCACACTAATATACCCCTTTGACTGGTTAAAACATCATAAACTGCCCCCTTGGGAGCCAAAATGCATGCTACATATGTCTTTTTCTTTCACCTCTCCCCTTCACAACATCTCTGCACATGCCACTGAACCTTTGGTCAAAATTTCAAGTCTTTATCCCATAAAATCAAGACTGAAATAGATCAACAAAATCAACAAAGTGCCTTTTCTCCTAACCACTATGTATCATTCTTGAGTACCAACAAAGGCACTTTCACCTTCAATTGTTTGTGAAAGCTTCACTCATCATTAGCTCTGAAGATAAAATACCTTTAGTAGAGTTCCCATGTCTCCAACGATTGGCAGGGCGGTCTGAGAAGAGAGCAGGAAAAAGAAGGGAAAGTCTTTATTTCAGAGCTAAACATTTCAGAACTATCCTGCTGCGGTTTGTTTGCTGCTGAAGCCTCCGGTAAATTGCTTCACACATCAATTTTATAAGACCATCTTATGTGCCTTTAAGGAATGTGATTTCACACAAAGCATCTTTTAAGGAATTTCTGTTTCAGTGCTTCATTTCCAGTTTTTATCTGAAACGCTTGAGCAAACAGTTTAATAACTTTGTCGCTGGAAGACATAATCCTCACATCTTCCAGATATTGTTGTTGTCTGAATGGAGGGAAAACAGCCCATGTATTTTTAAAAACACAAAACGGTCAATAAATTAGACTCCCCGGTTTTTCAACACATGAATATAAATAGGTTGAAATTTGCAAGGCTTTGATGCAGCAGCAGCAGCAGTGTTTGTATGTTACTCACACTTCTGCTAATAGGAGTGCAGCTAATTTTTACTGGGAGCATTAGAAAAAAACAAGACAGACATGAGAACACGTGCTAACTACAGGGTGCTGCCAATTTGTCAAAGCTGCAACATTTCCCGCAAAGTGAAGTTGGTTAGTTCACAGCAGGACTCGCTGCTAATTATCCCAAACTGGAAATAGAGCTCTGAATTTCAGATGCAGTGAAGTACAGAAACGGATCCTCGTACTTACTGGTTCACCTGGGGGTCCAGCAGGACCTGGGGGACCCGGTCTACCAGGGGAGCCCTTTAATTGAGACAAAGACAGGAGTTAACAATCCTCCTGGCTGTGATATCTTCAGACACCAGGCTGTGACTGCGATCACACTCGGTTCACTTGGTGGAGATTTGTGTCCAGGAGCTGTGATACTTGTTCGTCTGCAGTGGGAAGCTCATGTTCTTTCATGCTCCCAGCTTCCTTTTTTTTATCCCCTCACATGTGAGGGAGTGAGGCGAGTGAACTGATCTTACTCACCTCTCTTCCTTGAGCTCCGGGAGGGCCTGCTACACCCTGGGGTCCGCGTAGGCCCTGAAAAACATGATGATTTAAACAATCTCGCTTTTAGTTGTCGGATAATGCCTGAATCTCTGCTGAGTGTTGCAAAACGCTTGAATAAAAAACACATCAATATGCTTCAAATCAGAGCACACATTAACTCTACCATACTGTTTGTGTGTTGTTGATTCAGAAGTTTCCACAAACCTCCATTCCCGGCTTCCCTGGGGGTCCTGAGGGGCCCTAAGAACACATCACACATCTTGTTAACACCATCTGCCCTCTAGCACCCAGGATCCAATAAAGGAATTGTGTTAGACACCTTTTGCTCTATTGATTCTCTGTCTGTAACAATCCTGTATTTCAAAAAATGAAAGCAGACTGGAGTCACAATCAAATCTGTGGCGTTTCAGCACGTATATGATGAAGGAGGAGCGCGATACTACACCGACCTGCTGTAATGACCGGGTATTTAATGAACACTGATATTGATATTCAAAGAGGACGTCCTTTTTTTATTACCTGCAGATGAGAGTCTGAAGGTGTAGGAGTCTGAGTTAAATAATAAATGTGGCAGACACGAAGCAATCAATACAACATCATACTCACAGACGGGCCGGCGAGGCCTTCTCCAGGTTCACCTTTCTCACCGTGGTCTCCTGGCAAACCCGGGACACCCCTCTCACCCTGACGAGCAAATTAAAGAGGGGGTTTCACTGATGTTAAAGCTGATCATTCATATTCACTCCCTCTTTAAGTTTCCTCTTTATGTAGCTTTAAAGGCAGACACAGCAGAGTTCATACGCTCATTATCTATTTAATTCAGCTCCTCATACATGTATGGGGTCAGTTGTGGTCCAATAACTGGGGCATCTTTAGTGCACAGTTTTAAATAACCGACTTCACTTCGAATAAGACATGAAACCTGTAACCTCCTGCTTGATCCTACAGTGTCTTCAAATATTTACGCCCTCTTTAAAGGCCGAGCTGTGTGATATAGATAGATAAAAGTAATTCATAGAAAAGCGCCTGCTGGTGTGGAGTGTTTTAGAAGCCAAGTGTTGAAGATTTTTTCCTTGCACTGGTTGATATACTTGGTTTTTTATTTCCTGGTTCCTTTGTTTTGAAGTCGAGAGAAGTCTGTGAGGATAATTCAGCTTTTGTTGAAAGACTTTCAAACATATAGCATGAGAGATTCAGATGTACAGTGGCACCAAAGTGCAAAACAAAAAAAAGATAAAAGTAAAGGAAATGGAAATCAAGACAGCGGTGCAACAAAAGACAAACAAACAAAAATATATAAACACAAAAACAAGAATGAAAAACACAAAGACAAGGATGCCAAACAAAAAAAAAGAAAATGTAAGAGCAAAGACAAAAAGAGAAGAAAAAAAAACACAAAATCAAAATAAGTCGGGAGAAGTCTGTGAGGATAATTTAGTTTTTGTTGAAAAACTTTCAAACATTTATCATGACAGATTCAGATCTACAGTGGCACCAAAGTGCAAAACACAGGAAAAAAGATAAGAATTTAAAAAATAAAAGGAAATGCTAATCAAGAAAGTGCTTCAACAAAAAACAAACAAACAAAAATATAAACACAAAAACAAGAATGAAAAACGAAGAAGAAATAGCAAGAGCAAAGACAAAAAAGAGCAAAAAAAAACCCCCACAAAAACAAAAAAAAACAAACATGAGGCAAAAACATTAACTAACAAAAAAGAAAACCTAAAAAAGAGGAGAAAAAAACATCAAATCAACAAAAGAAGGCAAAAACCAAAAAATAAAGCAAAAATGAAACGTTCAATACAAGAACCAAAAACAGGATGCAGCAACAAGAAAGAACAAAAATTAAGGAAAAAAACAAAAAATGCAAAAGAAGTAACAACAAAAATATATCTTAAAAGAAAGAGGAAGAAGAAGCAATTAGGAAAGGGTTTTTCTTTCGCTGTTGATTTTCCTGTTGTGTGTTGCACTTTACGGCCACCTCAAAGATCTACACTCCTTAGTGACTTTATCAGCCACGTCTTGCAAGCAGCTACACTTTGTGAGTACTGGGTCAGACCCCTTTTACCATTAAAATGGTCCTGATTTTTAGTGTCATAGATTCAGCATCTGCTGGAAACATCCCTCGTAGATTTCACCCCATATTGACATGACAGCATCGCAGTTGTTTCAGATCTGTGGGCTTAATGTCCATGATGAGAATCTCTAGTTTGAAATGATTTGTGACACGTAGCATTACCCTGCTGGACGTCTCAATCAGAAGATGGGAACACTGAGCTCATTAAGGGATGGACGTGGTCTGAACCAACCATCTGAGTGTGGAGCAGAGATACAGATGCTCCTGTTTTGTTGAGCCTGTGTGTATTTTAGCCTTAGTTTTTCTGTCCTTAGCTGACAGGAATGTCATCCTTTCTGTGTGCTCTTCTGCTGCTGTAGCCCGTCTGCTTCAAGGTTGGATGTGTTGAGTGTCGGTAAGTCAATGCAAGTCTCTTCAATCATCTTTCATTCACCATGCCTACCTGTCCAAATGCATTGAACTGCTGCAATGTCATTGGATTATTACACTGCAAAAACTGAATTCCAAGCAAGTCATTATGTCTTATTTTTAGTCAAATTTGTCTTACTATTCTTGATTTGAGCCAAATTTACTATACAAGGTCATAAAAATGTCTCATTTCAAGTTTTTTAAAGACAAAAATGAAGCACCAATTGCTTGTAACAAGTCAAAAAAATCAGCCAATGGGATAAGATAAAAGATTCTTGTTTTAAGACATCTTTCTAATTTCAAGAAATTTCCCGGGCGAATTCGTCTTATCCCATTGGCAGATTTTTTTGACTTGTTACAAGCAATTTACACCTCATTTTTGTCTTTAAAAAAACTTGGAGTAAGACATTTTTATGACCTGGTCTGGTGAATGTGGTTCAAATTAAGAACAATAAGATAATTTTTACTACAAATCAGACATAATGACTTGCTTAGATTCCCGTTTTTGCAGTGTTCAGTTCAGCTTCAAAGCAGCACCAAATTCAGCTACAGACTCAACACTTTTCAGATTTCAGTTTTTGCAGTGTAGATTTTTGCATTATTGTGCTGTTGAACAGGTCTATCTAACAAAACTGCTGGTGAGTGTGTCTTCCTCTTTTAGTCAAATTATGTACGCATGTTTGATGAAACCTAATCAACTTTAAATGCAAATAGGGTAATATAGGTAAAGAGGTTTTCTTTTTCTATTTATTATTTACTGTATAATATGTTGCTAAATATTTGTTAATTATGTGCTATGATTCAAAATACATGCAATTGAACTTCTTCCTACTCCTTTTTGAACATGTAAACTGACAGAAGAAAATGCAGATTAAGGAAGCTGTCTCATTTTGTTTTTATGTTATTCCTCCACTATTTTGACGATCTCTTGTTGTTTTTCTTGCTGTTTTCTTTCATTTTTTTCTTGCTTTTAGTCTGACATGTTCAAAATAAATCAAATGAAATCGGATACCTATGTTAATTATCACACTACTATAAAGAACTCTACAGAAGATCCCATGATGCAAAGTGTGACTCTTACCTTAGGCCCACGAGCTGCTCTGGTTAGAGACAGACCATCACCCTAAAAAAAACAAAGAAAACTACATCAGAGGAGGTTTTAGCTTCATACTCATCACCTCTTCATGTTGAAACCTGAGGTGAAAGCTGCTCAACTTTAAAAAGAGGATTTATAAGAGCTCCACTCCTCCATAAACACACCAGCTCATGTTCAATACTCTTTATAACCTTCTCAGTACTTTCTGTGTACAGAGGCAAAGTGATAATGCCATAGCTGAGAGAAAAAGCCTGATTGGAATCGGGGACAGTGTAAGCATTATTTACTGTACACTTCAGATGAGACATTGATTTCTGTGCTCAGCATGTATTTAGGTTACAAGTGCACAATTTAAATTAGCTGCAGAGGACGGCTTTGAACGCACACAGCAATTTTAGTTTCGGCGTAAAATACACTGATTCATTCAAAAAAAAAAAAGTCTGAAAGTTTGGGAAGTTTCTGAAACAAATGATATGATCCTATTCTCATTCTGAGGGAAAACAACTCTGCGTTAAACATTGTGCAGTGGCGCTCAAAGAAAACTCCTACAGCACTGCGTGACAGAGGGTGATTTCTATGCAAATAACACCAGTCAAAAGAAACAAAGAGTAAATTGCTCATTATTCATTTAAAGGCAAAATCAATAACGCTCCTCGTGAAGGCTGACTCATTAAAGAACCTCAGAAGACGTGAATCGAGTTTTGTTGATTGCTTTTTTTTTTTTTTTCCTTTTCTTTATCCGACACAACAAAGAGCATAAAAATTCTCTTTGTTCCTCCAAACATTCATAAAAAAAAAAGTCTGTGTATGTAAAATGGCGTGAAATAGCAGCGACGTCTCTTATGGTCAAGTCTCTGAACCACGTAAACATCAGAGGTCAGCCGCTTGTTGTAAACATCTCCACTTAATGTTTTTACACACACACACACACACACATACACACACACATGGACTCTGTGCTCCACTTTCAGAGCGCTGAGTACATTAAAGAGGTTTAAATACTTCTGCCTGAGTGCAATCTTTCACTTATTACTCTGCTCAGCTGAACACAGAAACCTTTTCCTTGATGAGCAGTGCTGCTGTTAGGCTTACTGTTCAGTTCAGCGCTCACACACACACACATACACACACACACACACACACACACATCCTAACAAACAAACAAACATTGTTTAAAGCCAAGAGCTCTTTACGTTGATTGAGAAGTGGAAGCGCCGTCAACCGGGACGAAGGACTCCACTGCAGACGTGCAGCTTTCGCTGTGACGCTGTAATGAACGTTTCAGTATGCAGAGCCACAAGCATAAAGGAAAATGCTTCGACAGCTTAAAGCTCTAAAATGGGAGGACAGGTGATTATCCGGGCTGAGGTTATCCACTGTTGGATGACTTAATGGCATCAAGGCACCATAACGTCATAGAAGCTCCACAGCTGAAGGAGCTGGTTCTTTTCACACATGTGCAGCTACTTCACATGTAAGAACATTGTTTTTTTATAAACCTGAATTTTCACTCATTTGTTTTTCAAACTCTTCTTTTTACACACCGTCTCCCATACAGTTAGAAAAAAGTGTTTCTTGCATCTTCTCAAAACTCCATTATTAAATCTCTTCAGCAAATATCACTTTGCAAAAAAACGACAAAAAAACAAACAAAAACGCTTTATTACAACTTTATGGGAGAGAGGATATCACCTATCATACATTTATACCTGCAGCCTAAAGGGCTTCACAGAAGAAAAAAGTCAATATTTCAAAGCAGTAAAATAGAAAATGTTATACTTTGGAGAGAAAAAAATAGAAAAATACAAAAAACCAGTGCAATAAATTAACGATAGCATCAGATGGATACCATGAAATAATGAAAAATATGAATAAAATGAAACCTATCAAAGTAAAATAAAATGAAAAAGAACTAAATTATAGACATATCACACAAAAATAAAATCAAAGAAAGTGAAATATATCAAAAAAGAAAAAAAAACAGGAGTAAAAATTGTTTAAAAAATACTTAAAGAAAATGAAAAATAAAGGTAGAAAAATAGAATATCTGAAAACGTGACAAGATAAAATGAATAAAAATCTTCAAAATAAAATCAAAAACGAATAAAATGAATCAGAATGTTACGAAATCAACTGAAAATAAGAATGAATAATAAAATCAAATGAATTGAAATACAAAATCAATCAAAATGAATTTAAATAAAATGCACAAGGAGAAACATTTGAGGGTTAGTCTTCAGCAAGCGCTAACCCATTAACATTTAGTTAACAGTGTCTTCCTCCACAAACAGATTTTTCTTTGAATCCTGTGACTGAAAGGGTGAAGTCAACAAGGTCATATGAAAGTGAATCACGATAAGGTACCTACCATGTATCCACCTCCTGGCTCTCCAGGCTCGCCCTTAGGACCCGGAGGTCCCTGCAGTCCACCAGAGTCTCCCTGCAGACAGACAGACAGACAGACAGACAGACAGACAGACAGACAGACAGACAGCGCTCAGACACTTTTCCTCAGATAAACCTCAGACTGACAGTCGTCCCATCAACCCAGAGAGAGAGAGAGAGAGAGAGAGAGAGCTTCTGTGTGACACACAGGGACCACACACCATGTAACACATCATTTTTCACATCAGTGAGGAGAGACATTAACACTGTTTGCAGAGGAGACAGCTTTAGGCTCCACAGACACATAAAACACCAAGTTTGGAGGTTGTAAATGACCGTCTACGAGGCAGAGGCACTGTCTGCTCTCAGCTACCGTTCATGAAAACGTGTCCATTTCATTTAAATGGTTGAAGTTAAAATAGGGATTTCAGAGCATTAGGGGCCTCGTGGTTTGAATGTTAACCCTTTATGGTCCTTAATGCAGCTGATGCTGGTTCAACTCCAGACACAACCTTTGCTGCAAGACATCCCAATGATCTCTACTCCCAGAGTTCCTCAAAATAAGTAAGACGAAATGTGTGTGTGAGTCCTGGAGATCCTGCCAGACTAGAGTCAGGCCTCCTGCTCCCAATCTTCATGCTAAGCTAATCTCATTGTGTCCTGGCTGCAGCTTCACATTCAGCTCACATTGTTTGTTCCTTCAGATATATTTATTCACAGACAACCACACAAATGCAACCAGAACGGCCTCTTGCATCAGTGTAGCAGATATGACAAAGGAGGATTAAATGTGAATAGATGTGGGAGGTTTCAGCACTTTAGGTTTATGTCTCTGCCCTGGAGTGCAGCAGAGTGACTCCGGTGGGCGGGGAGATTCGAGCGCCGCTTCGTTTATTCTGACAAGTGACAAACCCCATCAAATATGCATGTCAACTGTGCACTTTTCTGCTTTCAGCGCAGCATTTGGAACAAGTCTTGCTGCGAGACAAAAACGTGTGTACAAATAACGGAGCAGTCGGAGGCATCAAAGGCAGGAACACAAAGTCGCAGAGTGATTGAGGATGGCGTGCAGGGCAAGCGTTCTGAAAGGTGTCTTCAGCACTTGTCTAGCATGTTCAACCTGTGATAAAACATCATAGCAGCACAGTTTTCTTTGAGGTGAGAACTTGAATGGAAGTTTACTTACCTTTTCTCCTTTCGGGCCATCTCTCCCAGGCACCCCTGGCTCCCCTGGCGAGCCCTGTAAATAGTGGTAAAAGGAGACACATCTATCACCGGGCCTTCATCTCCTCACACACATTTATCTCCTCCTCCTCACTGCTTCAGCGGGCTGCCGTGTTCCAACATAATTTCCCTTAGCCAGGATTTATGAAATGCCTCTTTTCCCTCCCTGCTTTTGAGTAAAGACAGATGCTCATTACCGAAGCAGGTGTGGAGAACAGATTGGGCCTCTGCCTCCATTCCTGGCATAAAGCGCTTAGATTTGCCTCTTTCCTCTAATTAATTCTTAAATTTGATTACTGATCGTCTGTGTAAAATTCTGGACTTGTCTTCCGCTTCCTCTTCGTCTCTGCCCGTTGACGTTTATCTGTTTATCTCGCTCTATAAATCTGGCTGACTGAGTAAGAGAGTAGAGGAGATGGCAAGGTGATAGGAGGGACAGAGATGGAGAGAGACGCTGAGAGATAGAGAGAGGCTTGACATGAAGTGCCAACATACTTACTGGCTCGCCTGGGAGTCCTGGGAGTCCAGGCAGGCCTTGCTTCCCCTGGCAAAACACAAAAGAAAACCAATACTTTGGATTATTTTCGCCTTTTATTTTGTGACAGAACTCTCTGGGTCTCTGGGCTTTCATATTTTATAACCCAGCCAGCTACACTGTAAACACAGACGAGCTGGAGTATTTGGAATAGCAGAGTTGTTTAGACGTCGCCCCGGCTGCCTCCTGAATAAACCATGGTGAGTTTCAGAGCAGGACTCTGTGCTGAGGGTGTAATCATGACTGAGCAGCAGACGCTCTGCAGCTTAAACCTTGCTTCTTCTCTCCTCTTTAACATGTTTGCATCCTTTATTTGACTCTGAAAAACATGCCTGAACTGCTTGACCCTCCTATCACTATGGAAACTGAACTATCGCTGCTATCTTTTTATGTCTTTTCTCTGGACTTAGATAAAACACTTCTTGCAATACTTAGGTATAAATGTTTAATCATATTTACATGGATATAACATCTTCAAACAGAAAGAAACTCCAGTTTTATCAGCAATGAGAGTTTTTCACTTTCATTTCTTTCAGTAGACCTTTTCACATTATTGTGGAAACAGCTTCACAGGCATCATATGAGGTTTAATACAGGGTTACATACAAGTGTGTTTAATGGAGGATGTTAAAAGTCTGAGGCGTTCACGATGCAAAAAATTTGCATAAGCATTGGTGTGATATGCACGTGTCATGTTCAGCATGAAACTTTCTGTTAACTTCCTTCTATCAAGTCTGGTTCATTGATTCACTTTTAGATATTATGTTTTCAACATGTCCCAGAGCGCTGTTTCCTTCCACTTCTGTGTTTTCAGAAATCCTGTATACATTTCATCACATTTTTTACATTTTTGAGGCATAAAGCCATAACATTTCTGCACTTAGAAAAATAAGTGTAAATCTTTTTTATCTCACATTTTAACAATTTATTTAGTTAGTCTCGACATAACGCTTCACATTTTATTCAAGTTTGGTAAATCAGGCTTGTATTTAAGGTGTATAATACCACTTATTTTAGACTGATACCAGTACAAGTTTTTCCTACATGGAATTTCAATTAAAACCACAGCAGATCATTTTGAGGACTTTTTTTTCCAAACAAGGCAGCATAATCACCAAATATAAAACACAAAGCTTCTGAGTTTACGATGTGTGAGTAATCAATTAACAAAAGTGCAAAATAAAACTAATGATTCACAGTTTGTTTGTTTTTTTTGAAGTGCAAAATAAAGCAGTTTAAGTGTTACCTCTCCATGAGTTTGATTCAAAGTTGCAATATTCAAGTAAAAAATTATGGCAAAGCTTTGATATAGAAGCTTCTCAGGTGTCTCATTGTAGAATTTTTTCGCCTTCACTATCAGTGGCTGGTATTAGTAGCCTTCACAAGTTCTCGATACACTGAAATAAAGGCTGCTATCCACCCATTAACAATTGCCTGGTATCCATACTCACCAACCCCTACTTGTATTGATGTAAGGCAAAAGTTTAATTAAAAAAATGACACAACAGAATGTAAAAATGTAAAGATATCCTATGGCAGACTTGGTATTGAAGGTCGTAAAGGGTTAAATATACAGTGGTGGCCAAAATTATAGGAACAGATGACAGATCTTAATATATTGACCTGTTTTTTTGCCTGATCATGAAACATGAAGATGGCTGAAAGCTTCGGCACAAATAGTATCCCATATCTTCAATAACTCAAAACAAAAAGTTTCCTTTGAATGTTCAGTTGATCCGTCCACTTTATTTTACAACGAAACCATATCTTCTGGATGAAGCTGAGGTCCAGACTTGAGGAGTTCAGTTCATCATGACCTGAATCTCTCTGTAACGGCTCTACTCTATCGTATACAGAGTACAATGCTGAATTTGCAGATTCTTTATTCAGTTTTTCAACAAAAACAACTGAAACCTCATAAATATGTAAGGTGTTGTCATAATTTTGGCGACCACTGTGTGTCTTCATATATTTCCCTGTTTAAAGCCTCTGAGGATATTGTTGATGCAGACAGAAATAAACTAAACTTCGATGTTTTTGTTCTTGCCATGTGGTCAGCCACAGCCCCAGACACAATTTCCTTTCTCGTCTTTTCTATTGTTTGTTTGTGCCTGGAAAAGCTCAGCGTGTTATCCGTTCATCTCACAGCGAGTCTGTATCGTCCTGTAAACACCTTTGATTCCAAATGAATGACTTGAATGCTGTCTTTTAAGCTTTGTAATCATAAGTTAAAGGTGATACTGAGCTTTTATTTTCAAAGATCAGTGCAGAGAAAAGACCTGTAGCTGCTACGTTTAAATGCCTGATTGTCTTTGGTGCATTTTTGTAAGTGTAAACATCTTCTCTATGTCTGTTTACTATAGTCGACTGACCTGAACCTACTTTAAGACTAAATTATTAGTATCTTCTCATTTATTACTCAGTCCTTGACCAGAAAACAGAACGTGTTTGAAACTGTTTTGAGCTGAATACCTGTAACGTAACCCTGCTGCTTATCTCTGGTCGGTTTCTTTTTAAAAGAGGTTTAACTCAAGGAATACTAAAAAGAACTGACTCTTACAAGACAAAATTTCTCTTTAACTTCAGCAGTGTTTGCCCTACTCTGTTTATTCTCCAAGCAGACGTGTCAGTTTTATCTAAAGTCTGTAACACAGCAGACATGACTTACCTCTGGTCCTAGATCTCCCTTTAGACCCGGCGGCCCCATGTTACCCTGTTACATCACAGAGAAGTTGGGTAAGAGGAAAGAAAGAGACGGGAGACGGGAGAAAAGAGGGTCAGACTTTTGTTTTTGAGACAATAAACAAACCTCTGAATAGCAGCCTGTTGTTTCTGTCTGTTACGGGATAAGACACTGAAAATACTAAAAAGACTTTTTTGAGCTGTCTCTACAAATTTAGTACAAGAAGAATTATTTATGCATTGCTTATTAATTTTACAAGAGGATGTAGGAAAGAAAACACCATAGAAAATATTAAAGTACATGCGGCCTATTTGGAAGTCATGTCCAGATAACATATGTCCAAATGTCTTTT